>JAAGNO010004870.1:15212-44714 GCA_033439905.1 Ceryle rudis | reverse complement strand
CTGCCCAGGGCAGTGGTGGAGTCCCCATCCCTGGAGGGGTTTCAAAGCTGTGTAGATGTGGTGCCGAGGAACATGGATTAGTGGTGACCTGGCAGTGCCGGGTTAACAGTTGGACTCGATGGTCCTTAAAGGTCTCTTTCAACCAAAATGATTCTGTGATGCTTTCAGTGTGACATAAGATTAAAGATACCTCTTGTGGCTTTTACAACATGTTCAGTACAACTGCTGTACTTGCTTGAAATCCGGGATCTTTATGCAACAGTTCCTCTGTGTCACCTGGAGATTTTAGGTAGGTTTAACATTGTGGACCACTAGAATTATTTCAAGTTAGTCAGCTGAACCCATTATGGTCAAGAGGAGCAGTGCTGCCAAGGGAGCAGCTGGAGCTTGCAGGTGGCTGTTCAGACCTGACCACCAAAAGCACCTATAGTTGCCGTGTCAGCTGCAGCTTCACTCTCTCGACGTTGCCTTTGCTCATGCCATGTTTCTGCCCCAGACAACCCAAGTCGTCCTTGTATTTGGGTGCAGGTGATACCTGCTTGGAGTTCAGACTTAAAAAGCATAGCTGGTGAGTTGTGCTGTCAGCTTAGTAAGACCGAGTACAACTTCACTCAGTAAATTTTAGCTATTTGTAAACAGACAAGTTGTTATTGGGTGGTCATAAGGTGTTAAATAATGGGATCTTTCATCTTTAGTATCGATTATATTGAAAGAAAGACAAATGTTGGAGGATACTGAAGAAAAAAAATAACTTTATACCCATGAACTGTTAATTCAGTTTGATGGAGCTGAAGAAGCTACATATTGATGACTCATTATTTTTAAATTGATTTTAAATTATTTCATTAATCCTTTATTCTACAGACAGATGGGAAATGGTAGTTGCTTTTGTTCCAAGGGCAATTTTACCCAGCTGGCAGCACATTCAAGGTTAGGGCATTTTTACTATGGAAGTACTATGTGGTGTAGTTGAAAAAAAGAGATACCTTAATTTTAAAAATACACTGCCTTGGCTTTGGTTTATTTCTTTATAATGCGTGGCAAGATGTATCTTAGTTTTCGGTGTGGATAGTCATGTAGTTGCAAACGTGCCTGGTAGGCATCAGGTGCACGTATCTCAAAAGGTAATTCTGTGGCAGTTATATGCTGGAAGAGTGGAACAGTCTGAAAAAGACTGTTGTAAGACTGAAAGGTTGATCCTCACTTGAACTCATGGCCCATAGTGGCTGCACTTCCCTTGCGTCAGGAGAAGTTCTGCCCTGAACTCGGGCTGAGCTTGGGAAAGTTTGGGTCCTGGCACTGTGGACGAGTATGTAAATCTGCTCATGCCGGGTGAAATGTAGTTTATGACTTAATTTCGTATAATCGAGGGCTAGATTTTTTTTTTGTGTTATTTATAGAATAATTACCCGTTTGCCCAAGACAAGATAGCAGTGAATGCTGTTTCTGTGGCCTGCAAATAGCATTCAGAAGATCTGCTCATCCCCTGCTAAAGAATATTCTCCATGCAGCCGATTTAAGCAGACATCAAAGCAGTCCAGGCTGTTACTTCCTATCTTCTGGTTTTTCTTTTGTCTTCTACTTTAAGTATCTCCTATCATGGGGATGCTGCATTGCTAAACATGAAAATACAGTGAAAACACTTATTTACTCTCACTTCAACGCTGACTCCCACTGTCCTTTTCATTCCGCAGCGGAGCACGGCCCTGACACTTTGTGTGCCGTTTCTGTTAGCTCTAGTAAGCATTTAAGCAGGATGAGCAATGTGACAACTGTGGAATAGCTCCGTGTATTTTAGGAGTTGTAGATGTCGGTCCAATTTTTCGTACATGCCTGCTGTCTGTTAGGTTAAACCCACAGAAAGTAGAAGAAAGAAAAAGCTCCGAGTGGAGATAAGCCTCTTGCCCTGTCCTGCTTCATCCCATCAAAGACATCAGGGTATTAGCCAAGAATGGCTCTTCCAGCTCAACTCAAAATATAAACCTTACTGTTAGATGAGTGCAAGGATGAGACCAAAAACTGGAAAATTGAAAAGTGCTTTTGCTGGATGAATAGATTATAAAGTTGCTGTGACTTTCTTGTGTCTCAGAGTATGTGAATATCCTCACACAGCACAGGTTTTATTTTTGCGTATGGTCTGTTCAGCAACAGTCCATTCACATTGTTGATAAACTGCTTGAAAAGTTAAATATTGCACTTCCAGAAGAAAATCCACCTTCCTTGTTCCCATGGTGAGAATCCAGTCTTACAGGATTGTTGCTCTCTGCAGTAAAAGCTGGTTGTGGTCTGGTGCTTTAAGGCAGCACAAGCCTGACTGGCTCATTCCTCAATCTCTGCTTGATGAAATTGAAAGTAGGAGTTTGAAAGCATTTCATATGATACCAGATATTCTCCAGTTTGGTCACTGGTCTGGTCTTTTCTCTGAGTCCTCTTGAAGGGCTCGTTAATTTCATTCTGTGAGTTATGGACCACAGGATTATGGACTTGGTGTTCCTGCTTGGCTGTGTTAATACCAGGTACAGCAGTAACAGAACCCTGCTGGCGTCCTCTTTTTTTCTCTTGGTTACTGTTGACTGCATCAGCCCTTGAGGACAATGTCCTGTCTCCAGCAAAGGTGCAGGCAGATGCTGGAGATAAAAATGGGCATGGGATTGGGACTGGATGGTACTTTCCTTGAGTATGCTCCAGGTCTGCAACTCTTTCACTGTCAAAAGGACGGAGGAGCTGTGGAGCTCTGCAGCATCTTGGTGGTGAGCAGACCCTTCCTGGTCAGGACACTTGGCATTTCCAGAATATTTCCAGACCTTGACCTGTGTGTTTACATGGGGCTGATGAGGTGATTTACTCCTGGTTGCGTTTTGAGACTTCTTGGCCAGCTACCTTTTAATCCTTTTAATTTTCATCTGGTTTATTTTTCTAGTTTCATAATCAGCTTACAGGGTTTCAGGCCATGGAAATTTAAACTTAGGACTTCGCACTCTCTGTTGTCCAGGCTTGTAATTCAGTTAAAAATAACAAAAAGTTAGTTATTAGTGTTTTCCCTAACCCCGTGTTAATCAACATAATTAAATTTAATCCCGTAGTGTGTTTTGGGTCTCATAACAGTCCCAGGCACAATTACAGACTGGGTACAGAGTGGGTTGAGAGTAGCCATGAAGAGAAGGACTTGTGGGTGTTGACCGAGGAGAAGCTCAACATGTGCTGGCAGCACGCTCATGCAGCTCAGAAGGCCAACCGTATCCTGGAATGCATCAAGAGGAGTGTGGCCAGCAGATCAAGAGAGGTGATTCTCCCCCTTTACTCTGCTCTTGTGAGACCCCACCTCAAATACTGTGTCCAGTTCTGGTGTCCCCACTGTAAGAGGGACACAGATCTCTTGGAATGAGTCCAGAGGAGGGTCACAAAGATGATCCAGGAGCTGGAGCACCTCTGCTACAAGGATAGGATGAGGGAGTTGGGGGATTGTTCAGCCCGGAGAAGAGAAGACTCCAGGGGGGGACCTTATAACTGCTGCCCAGTACCTGAAGGAAACCTGCAGGAATGATAGGACAAGGGGAAAAGTTTTTAAACTGAGGGAAAGTAGGTTGTGGGAGAAAGTTCTTCAGTATGAGGGTGGTGAGATTCTGGAATAGACTGCCCAGAGGGGCTGTGGATGCACCCTCCCTGGAGGTACTCAATGCCAGGTTGGATGAGGCCTTGAGCAACCTAATCCAGTTGAGAGGTGTCCCCGCCTGTGGCGGGGAGGTTGGATTAGATGATCTCTAAGGTCCCTTCCAGCCTAAGCCATTCTACAATTTGTATGTGGACTTAACGTTGTTGGGACCGGAGGCAAAACGATGTCAGTGGTTGGTTGAGGTTGACGTTGCCCTCTGTCCCAATGTAAATATTAAGTGTGTTGTCAGCATCTTGTCACCAAATCACCTACCTTTTTCTGGTAAAAAATGGTGGGATGTTCAATCAGTGCTTCTGACTTCCTTGCCGTGGGACGCGGCTGTTGAGCAGCACCAGGGTTCAGATATTTTGCCTTCTGTAAAAATAACAGGCAAGAGCCTGAAGCTTCTTTCAAGGGCTTCTCTTGGTCAGTCACAGCTTTCTCCTGGGGTGTTTTGTTTCTCTTGTCCGTGCTGTGAAGTGTTCCCTCTGTCCTGCGTTATTTTCTTCATGTCCATTAGCATTCAGCGGCTTTCATTTGCTGGAGTGTTTTTCTTTGTGCTGATCGAATTGGGTTTGGTTTTTAGCTGATTGCTGCATGGGGGGTATTGAGCCGATGGGTTACGTGCCTGTGTAACCTCTTAATTTTAGGTGGAAAATACACTTTCTTGTTTTGATGAAAGATGTGTGATCCGTGGCTTCTGCCAGAGCAGATACACTATCATCTGCATGACCATATTTCTGTTCAAAGATTAAGAATATGGTCATATAGAGAAGTTCGCTGTTAGAATTTGTGGCGGTCAGTGTAAATCATCCTTAAACCTCTCTGGCTTTTAAAGTAACTTAAATATGCCCCTATGATGCTTTTTTGTCAACAGCATCATGACTAAAATGGGAAAACCTTAGCAGCAGTTTGACAGTTTAAAGAGTTGTGCTGCCCTCTCAAGTGAGGTGAAAACACGAGCCTGACACCAAAAGGGATGCATAGCTAAAGGAAACAAAGGCATCTAACCAAGTGTGACAGCTCTGTCCTCTTTCTGGTCATCTCTTGTCAGTGAAAGATACAGCTGAATTAGAAATGATTAATGGAGATTGTTAGAAGCGTGGGGAAAAAAATCAATAACAACCTATATTAAAAGTCTTCAGATTCTTGAAGTGCAGAGAGCAGATGGCGTGCCAAAGGCAGGGGAATGGTGAATAAATGGGTGTAGTGTGCAGTGGACACCACTGTCCATAGGAATGAGGTCTCCGCTGACTGCAGAAGCAGCCTGTTCCTGTGCGTGTACCTGGATTGTTGCTGCCCAAATTAATCAAAGTGAGATCGAATAAATGGTGGTGAGGTGCATCTCCTCTTGCTTTACACAGCAGATCTATCTCGGCGACAGGGGTTGTTAAGGCTGCCCGGTCAGTAGGATGAAAATATAGCTGGGATTGTCGTCATTCCCTTTTGATGAGGCCTTGTGTCACCTCGCGTATCAACATAAACTGCTAAGCGCAGCTAGTAATCTCTAGTGATGTTATAGCTGCTGGGAAGGAGAGAGAACCAAAGAGCCCCAGTGCCTGCTGCCAGGGACCATCTGCCAGGGAATCCTGGCTCTGGGTGTGGGCAAACTCTGTTCCACGCGGAGGAAGTGTGAGGAACAGTCCAACACCATGTAGTGAGCGGTGCAGATGAAGGGCCGCTGAAGACAATATAATGGCACAGTATTTGAGGGGAGCTTTTTCTGTTTCTTAATGGTTTTTACTGTTGTGGGATTTTGTTTTTTAATTTGACCCTTGTTAAATGCTGGACCAGTGCTTTTGTAGAATCTGCTTGCAATTCCACCGTCTGATGCCTGAAGGGAAATGGCTTCTTTGTAGGTCAGCGTACTTGTGCTGGGTTCGAGTTCCCCGCCCCAGTATCTGTATTAGTGTGTGCTGTCTATATACCCTGCAGAAGACGCTCCTCCCTTTTCTTTTGTTACTTTGGAAATGACATTTCTTACTGGTACTGCATCAGCTGGCGGGACAGAGACGTAGGTTTCTTTTGAAGGTGGTGGTAGATTTTCATCGCACCGAGGAGTCTTCCCACCACCTTAACTTCTCGTGCTCTAATGTCTTTACAATCGCAATGTTGATCAGCCTCTTTAGAAGTTTTCCACAGTGTTTATTTCCAGTGTAGGTGAATTTCCAGCTGTGCTAAAACCCTGGGGGGAACAGCAGAGTGAAGCCTGGTGAGTGCCAAAGTACGTTTCTGCTGGAGTCCACCCGATTCTGGTAGCACTGTGGGGCAGTGCTCCTTTCCAAGCATTTGAAGTGAAGAAGTTGACTCATCCCTTGATCAAGTCTTGTGCCCTTCTCAAAACCTCAGTAGGTCATTGCCACTGCTCTGAGCAGCTGAGGTACTCTTCCTTCCCCTACGTAGCATGTCACACTGCGCTGAAGCAGACGTGAGGTTGGAAGATTCATCTCCTGAGGGTATTTAAGGATGTTTTGTAACTGAAGAGCTGTGTTTTGCAACTTGAAGATGACAGGTCATTAGTATGGAAATGTAGCAAGCTGTTGGTATAACAGTCCTTAAATTCCTGCTGTGTGAAGTGGGTCTTTTTGCTCTGCTTTTCTGAAAAACTACTCTTCCTCTTTGATTTGTATGTACTTGAAGGCCAAGAGACCTTTGGTATTATCTTATGCTTGCAAGGACAAAGTTCATTTCCAGCTGTTGGTAATAGAATTCACTTTCTCCATATTAATCTAATCAATCAAATTTTCTAACTTCCTTTATGAGAAATTTTTACTTCTAGTCAGAACACATCCAGTTAAAATTGTTTGCATCTTTACTGGATCCAGTGTAAAGTGTGGGGTTTTTTCCTGGTAGGAGCACGGGAGTGTTAAAAGGTGAGGAGAGAGAGAATGTTCTCTCTAGCAGTATTTAAATACCACTTCAAGTTGTGGTGGGGAGAAGAATAACTTTGGAGTTGCTGTCTGTATTGCACGGGGCAGTGACCAAACTTCTGTATGTGCTAGTACTTAACCCAGCAGTATTATGGGCTTGCAAGGTGCAAGGGTAGCCGGCGCTCAGTCTTCATGCAGGGTGGAAGAATGCCTGCCATTGAATATTATTCTAAAAGCTGGCTCCATTTCACCATTAGGTTTTGATTTACGAGCTGCTTTGCTAACCTCCAGTTGTTGGAGAAAATGGAGCGGGCTGGTTGTGGCACAGAGGATTTCAGCTCGAGTCCAAGAGTGCTGCCCTTGGGTGACCTACCCATCGTTACTGGCCGAGTCAGAACTAGGAATTGCTTGCTTTGAAGCCGTGATGCATTGTCCGAGACTTGCTTGGTAAATACTCTTCCAGCAAATTGAGAAGTGTTTTACTGTTGTTGGGTGCAGAGCACACAGGAATGAGCCATTACCTGTGCGGTCTTTAAAACTGCTATCAAAATGAGCTCTCAAAAAATCAGCTGTGGAAAGGGCCACATTGCCCAAGTGTATTTAGTGATAAGACTTGGACTTTGGCATAGTAAAAGTAGAATTAGAAAAGAAAGGCAAAGCTGTGAGTAATACTCCTTTGTGCACCCTGAGCTCCTTGATCTGAGTAATACCCTAAATAAAAGGGGATGAGGGGTCTGAAATAGCAGGAACAATTCCAGGCTCTGCATCTCTCTGCCACTGCACTGGTGTAAAATGTCTGAAGAAGAGGGGATAAAATTGATCAGATCATAGTCATGCACTTCAGATACTTCTAAGTTTCCAGAGAATAGGGTAAAACTGCCTTTTTTTCTTTTCTCAGCCACATAAAATTGCCGGGTATGGTTATTGGCCAGCATGTATTGCATGGTGAGTTGATATTGCCTAAAGACTAAACATGGTATGTTTTCATGTAAATCTGTTCTAATAAATACAACAAGGTAAGTAACCAGGAGGTAAATAACGTGCTTAGCAGTGCCTCTGGGTTTTCCTGGAGTTTCATGGCTCCTTTCGATAGTCACAGTTTAAGATGGATTTTATTTAAGCCAAAATGCCATTTAAAGTTGGAAGTCTGCAGGGAACTTGAGGAATGAATGGTTTTGACAAATGAACAGTTGGAGAGAATTCATCTTCCGTGGAGGAAATCACTGAAACTCAGCTTTCTTACAAGGGATAGGGCAGAATTTGATTAAGTTCAGGTAGCAAACAATGAAGAAGTGCCTTGGGAAGTAAGATTCTTATTCCGATTAGACCAGCCGAGCAACCAGACCAAGACCAAATATGCAGATTTTTATGCTAATGCTTGAAGTCTTAAACTATAGTAGCATACTGAAATCTGTGTGGCCATCTGAAATTGCTGTTGTAACATGCATCAGAAACCTGCTGGAAGGTAGAGAATTGATGAGATTCTTGCAGCAAGAGCAAATGAAACGAGAGTAACAAGGTGGGTTGTTTCCAGTGAAGTCCTCAAGAAAGCACAGGTTTATAAAAGGAAAGTAAGGCAACAAATACACGAGTGTCTGTCTCCGTGGGCTGCAGTGTGGTGCCTGCAATGGAAATGTTGAATTTTTTTGCCCTACTTGCCAGGTGGGCGACCTGGGAGGCTGAGAGGATGCTGGAAGCAGGGCAGGCGGTGGCCAGCCCACACAGGGCTGATCAATGGCAGCTCAGTGCAGTGTGGCCAGCGAGAGCCTGTGTCTCGCATCAGCGAGGAGGAGCAGCCAGCCCTGTGGCCTCCTGAGCTGAGGCACCATGCGCCGCTGAGATGGTAATTGTCAATCTGCTGCATTTTTATAGTTAGTGAACTTCATCGTACCACTGGACTTGGCACTGGTGAAGGCTGCACCTCGAATCCTGGTTTTGGTTTTAGGCCCCTCAGTCCAAGAAGGCCGTTGAGGGGCTGGAGCATATCCAGAGAAGGGCAGTGAAGCTGGTGAAAGGTCTAGAGCACAAGTCTTGTGAGGAACGGCTGAGGGACCTGGGGTTGTTCAGCCTGGAGAAAAGGAGGCTCAGGGGAGACCTTCTCACTCTTGACAGCTCCCTGAAAGGAGGTTGGAGCCAGGTGGGGTCGGTCTCTTCTCCCAAGTTAACCACTAGGATAAGAGGAAATGGCCTCAGGTTGTGCCAGGGGAGATTTGGGTTGGACGTGAGGAAAAATGTCTTTGCTGAAAGGGTTGTCAAGGCCTGGCCCAGGCTGCCCAGGGCAGTGGTGGAGTCCCCGTGATCCCTGGACGGGTTTCAAAGGTGTGGAGATGTGGTGCTGAGGGACCTGGTCTAGTGGTGACCTGGCAGTGCTGGGTTAACAGTTGGACTTGATCTGAAAGGACTCTTCCAACAAAAATGACTCTTTGATTCTATTTAAGAACCAACTTTTTTACTTTTCCTGGGTCAATTGTTGATTTTTGCATAGCTACCTGCTGAGGCACAACATTTACTTACTGTAACTACATATTTTAAGGGCACAGATGGTATCTTGAGAAGCTTTGCAGCACCCTCAGCCACAGTCCTTTAAGCAGAGTATTGTTTTACAAAGAGATGTTGTCTTTTTGGCAGAAGTGGAGTTGAGATGCTCATTTTCTGGGTGACGGGAAATTTTCTGACTTTGTATCTAGCGTGTAATTGGAGTTACTTTATTCTTCAAATGTTTGCAAACATTTCTTAGATTTTTTAAGTGATTGGACGGAGCTGAGCAATCGTGAGTTAGGATACTTCAGTGAAACTACTTAAATGAGTAAGGTGATTAGCTCAGAATGTGTGGATTTATCACGTTACCTCCTCTGCCGTTCCTTGTCCTTGCGGTGTGTATGACTATGGAAAATGTTGGCACTGAGAAAATACCTCTTCCAGAAGATACTTTTTCCAGGTAACTGTAGAAAATTGATAGTGTTTAAAAACCAAAACAGTAAACATTTTAACATACATGGTATATTTTGTATACTGAAAACAAATAAAAAATAACAACCAAATAAAAAATAATCCAAGCCTCTTAAAACATTTCTGTTAAAATACGTTGCACTGCAGTGAAATGTAAGAGTGGCTTTGTATTTAACTTATTATGAAGTCATTATGTTGCTCAAAGGCATTCTGGGAAATCATTCTAAAAGCATCTCCCACAACCACATTAAGCTCAAGTTCGTCAGAGAGGTTTCTCTAACCACCAGTAGCGGGATGTGATAGCGTGCCTAAGAGCTTGGGTCCGGTGTTTTGCCACAGAAGGAGTTAAGCATTTCCTAAAACTTTACCTCTCAGTGAAGCTTAGTTCTTCTTGTTCTCCCAGTCTCTGTGAAGAACAGCGAGGGATTTCCCTGGTTGGAACGACTTCTTTGGAGTAGTTGCTTTACTGCCTGTTTTGCCTTCCTGTTTTTGTATTCCAGATTTAGTAAATCTGATTCTTCCGTCTGCAGATAGCCTTTATGTGCGTAACACTGCTTTACTTCATGATGTGTTTTATGCATGTGCATGACAGAGGTGACTTCTCATCATCGTAAGGTGCTTCTCAGTCATCAGCTTGCTGGAAAGCCACTGCCTAGTATCTGCTATAAGTGGATTTTCTTCCTTAACCAAGGAAACAATTATACCAGGTTCAAAAATGATGTGTACAGCTTAGTGCAAAATATCTCTACTTTTCCACTCCTGGGATCCTCCTGTATCCCATGATGAAGATGCCCAGTGTTGTTTGACACTGATGATACAATCTGATGTAGAAAAAGCAGGCTGATTATAGCTCATAAATTTCACTGGAGACTCATTTAGGCATTTGGGAAAGAAAAACAAAACAAACAAAACCAAACAAAACAAGAACAAGCAAACAAAACCCAAACCAATCAAATAAAAAACTGTAAAAACAAGAGGTGTTACTCTAGAAATTCAATGTAACTTAATTGTGTTGTGGTTTAATTCAGAAGATGTATAAAAGCTGACTAGAAAAATGAGTGCAAAACATACCCCATGTAGGGCTGGGCTCTAGCTATCATTTAAAGCAATGCCATAAAACTTTTCTTAGCTGTTAAAAGCTAAAGATCAAGTCAATTAACTTGCCAGAAGTATTCTGTCTCCTAATGCAAAGTGAATTGTTAGATCTGGGGGGGCTCTGTCTGTACCTGGAGGTTATTAAGACAAATGCATCCTCAAAACAAGTTCTGCATTCCCTCTTTACTAGCTGATTTCAGTGAGATTCATTGTATTTTGTTTGGTGAGAATTCAAAATTAACTTCTAAAGTTTAGCTGGAGCTAGGGAATTTGCAGAATGCTTTCACTGTACTGATTTTTCACATACCACCTCTCTGGGGGAGTAAATTGAATTGTTATCCTCGTGACTTTCCTCATTTTAAATTTGCTGGCCCTTATTCAGGGCTATGAGCCAACAAATGTTCGAAATTATGAAGGCTACTGTAGAGAAGCATTTTGTTGTTTCTGTTTTGAAGTGAGAGGAGAACCACTTTTGTTCTCTTGGAGTAAGCACTTGACAAAGCGTGCTGGCTCATTTCAGGATTTGATGGAGATTCAGCTGAGATGCACTGGTGCTGTGCACGTCTGATGCACTGGTGCTGTGCACGTCTCTTTGCTTTGGAGCTCTGTCACAGTTTGGGTTGCAGCAGAAATAGGAGTTTGGGGAAGGATCACAGCATTGATCCAAACTTGCGTCTGGAAGTGAAGCTTTAAATCACCACTGAACAATTGTATTTCTGTGCTGTGTCGGAGCAGGAGAGGACACCAGATGAAGGTGGTCTGGGGAGACATCAAAAGTTTTTGACTGAAATTCTCCTGATCCTTCCTAATGGTTTAGATTGACGGTTCCACTTGAGGGTGACTTGGCCGATCCTGAGCTGTTGAGTCTTTCTGAGCTGGTTCTGACCTTTTAAACCAGAGACAAATGTGCTGAAACAATTAGGGGAATCTTCCTTGTGAACTGGAAGCGACATGTATACGTGTTTCCCTGTGCATGTGCACACGACATCATCTTGTACAGCAGTGAAAGATACTGCTCTTTTATTTGCATGGTTCACGGCCTTCTGGCTTGTTTCTGCAAATACTGTTAAATGAAAGGAAGAGGGGGAGTAGAAGCCGTGAACTGTACCTAGTTCTTCCTTCTTCCAACACTAAGAGTCTGTTCTGGTTTCCTGTTTTGCCTTGGTATAAATACTGTAATAGATTTAGGGTTTTTTTCCAGTGGGAACTATGTAATTTTTATCCAAAAAGATGAGTGCCAAACTCGGACATCTAGGCAGTGTCTCCAGTAATTTAGCAGTGTCTGTGATGTACCTTCCAATCCCGTTTTCCTGCACACCACAAATATCTACAGTGTGGCGAATTTAACAATCATCATTTCTTTGCTGAAAAACAAACGGCAATTTTAGCAAATGTTTCAACTTTTAGAGGAAAAAGGCCTTATGTTATCTAAGGAAGGACTAGTACTCTACACCTCTGCAGTGTTTTCTGCAGAGAGACTTGGGATTATTTCACTGCTGTTGCCCATTCAAAGTACTTAAATGTTGACTAGAATCTCCATTGGCAGATTGAAATGTGGAAAGATTTTATTTTTTAAAAATGTTATTATTTTGATAATAGACCTGGAATGGGCTCTCCTCTGAGAAACCTGCGTCGGTGCTTGTACCTCCCAAATGGTTCAGGAGTCAAAGGGAATGTTAAAAGTTAAAGGTGTGTGCACACCCGCAGTACCCTCCTACCAGTCAGCGCCACGGCTTTGCAGTCTGTTGAAGCAATTATGCAGGACAAATTGAATTTCACCTGATTTACCTTGAAATCTGAATTTCCCGGAGTAGAAACTTGTGCACAACAGCCACTGTGAAGTGGCACCTAAGTGCGTAGCATTGATGTTCTCTGCATGTTTGCTACTTTATTGCCCTCGTGAAAGCCAGAATAAAGACAAGGTAAGTACAACGATGCGGATTTCTTAATCTCTAATGCTTGATGCTTTCTGCAACAGTGGGGAAAAAAAGAAAGAGATGAAGGCAAGCAGAACTGTGGAAACTCAAGAGCTGAACTCTCAGCTGATAACTAGGGAAAGCTTTTCTGAGCACACCCCTGCAAATTCAGCCCAGCAGATACTCAAGAAGTAGGCTAGGTAGACCTTGGTCTGTGGTTGGAAGTAATAATGTATATACAAAGAATCAGAGAGAATTCTGTTACAGATGGATTATTGTGGGGTTCTTATGGAGTAAATGGGGTGGCGAGCATACTTTGAAATCTCTCATCTGGAAAGCAGATGCAATTTTTGGTATGTCGTCCAATCACCCATCTCATTGTGGCCTATCTGAAGCGTGTTTTGATTTTGAAGCATGTTCAATTTTACTGTACTGTTTGAATTTTTTGCAGACTTCCAACAGGACTTTTGATATTCCTCTCACTCTGTCTGGAGCGGTAGTTCTACGGGAAAGACTAAATTATGAAGAAAAGACTCGTTATTTTGTCATCGTTCAAGCAAATGTAAGTACAGATCTTTTAAGGACCATTTATGCCACTGATTTAAGTGAGTTTTAAGTTTGCAAATTTAGATTTTTCCAAGGAAAGGAACAGTCTCACTGAAATAACAGGCTTGATAATACTTTTCTCCTGAAGATCTTATTTAAGATTTATTTAGGTCATTGAAAGCTCAGACATTTTATTACTGGTTAAAAAAGCATGCTCAGGGGGTGTTAACAAGACAACCTTTTTGGCACAAGGAACAAGTTGCAAATTTGAAGTACGGCCCATGCAGAAAAGTGCATTCTGGTGTCATTAAGTGATCGTTTTCTAACAAATGTCGCGATGCTAATTTGATCTCAGATGAGTTTAATGGATACAATTTAGTTGTATCCTTCAGGTTTGAAACACATTTTTCTATAAAGAGGTGATTTTTCTTTCAACTTCTATTGCAAGTGTGTGCAGAGGCTTTTTACAGAGTGGCTGGCAGTGGATGATGCATACTGAGAAGAAAAGTGGTGTTTAAACTGTATCTAATATATCTGTCATCAGAGAAGTCGCTTTTTGGTGCCCTTGAGGGCTGTGAAAGCTTTTTTCCCTTTTCGTCCTTGTGGTAATAGCTGAAATGAAAACATTTCTGCTGTTCTTTACCTCTGTTGTGACACTGCTTCATTTGTGGGAAAATGAGACTCCTCTGAAGTGACTTTACACAGCGCTTGCTCCTCAGTTCATGCATTTATATTGCTGCAAGCTTTCTGATACAGAGTTGTAGATACATTTTACAGTCCACTTTCCTACGTATTTTGTGGCATGTTCAGCAGTCCCCCAACAGAAGACAGGCTCGGTGGTTTTTGCGGTTAGATCTATCTAGAGATGCTTCCTGGCTCTCAGAACAAGTAGTTTTACCTCTAACATAACTTGCTGATTTCTTGAATAGGAATGCAGGAGGGCTCAGAAGTGATTTGTCCTGGGGTTTTAACAGTAATTTATTCTGGAGATCTCCACTGCATATTCACAGCTTTTTCCTTTGTTGTCAGAGCCGTGGGTTTCATGAGCTCCTAGGAAAGGGTAGTTGAGCAGCTGACCTTTTCCAGGAGAAAAGGAAAGGGTGAGGAGGGAAGCCTGTCCCGCTGCAGGAGCAACCGGTGGAGGCACAGCTTGGGGTTCACGGTGCCTCTACTACCAAGCAATCTCATATTAATTTGTTTGCTCCTTGCAATATAGATCCATACATGGTCAGTTGTCACCTTTGTGGTACTGGGTTTGGGATTAAAGCTATGCTGGCAGCTTTTGTATCGAGTTCATACACAATGGGGCAGCTTTACGCGATTGAAATGTCTTGTAAGGCCATGTGATTTCACAAACATACCCAGATGGCAACCAAGCTTGCTAAGATTTTGAGTGCTCGCAGATCAGGAACTGTATCTGAAAGAAAGGCTCTAATCAAGCTCTACAGCCCAGGTTTTTTAGGACTTTGCCATATGCCTCCTTTTTTTTTTTTTTCATTTTACAAAATGTGTCAGGCTCCATGTAATTCTTTCTGTGGTGTGCACTGTTCAATCACACTCGTATTCCACAGATTACATTTAGCAGTGACTGCTTATTGTTATTGATACTACATGAGATTGTCAGTCTCTTCTGAGGAACAAGTGACAGGACAAGAGGAAACGGCCTCAAGTTGCACCAGGGGAGGTTTAGGTTGGACAGGAGGAAAAACGTCTTCCCTGAAAGGGTTGTCAAGGCCTGGCCCAGGCTGCCCAGGGCAGTGGTGGAGTCCCCATGATCCCTGGAGGGGTTTCAAAGGCGTGGAGATGTGGTGCTGAGGGACAGAGTTTTAGTGGTGAGATTGGCAGTGTCAAGTTAATGGGATCGATGATCTTGAAGGTCTTTTCCAACTGAAATGGTTCTATGAAATTAATTATTCTGTGATTTGATCCAGTATTACTTAAAGGCACATGATGGGGGAATGTAAAAAGTTTAAGATGTCGCTCCTTGTAGCTGGTGGTGTTTTTCATCATTGGTCATGAAGAAAGCTAAATACAGAAATTCCCATATTTAATAACTGTAAATATAAAGTGATTCCAGGAACCAAGGGGACTGCACAGTAGGGGGGAAAAAAGTGTCTAGTGTGACTTGAAGCAATGAACTATTCCTCTTACACAGACAATGTTATTAATTAGCGTAAATACCAAAAAAAACCAACAAACCCCAAAACAAACCAACCCTGCCTTTTTTCCTAGTTTGTCAATGTTCTCCTAGGACAGGAGGGCAAGACTTAGTTGAAGTCCCATATACCCTCTGCAGTATTTCTTTTTTTGTAAAGAAGAGCTATCACAAGAGAAATATTTTTGACTGTTTAAGAAAAAAAATCTTGGGTCGTCATGCTGTCTGTTCACCGTGATAACAAAAGAAGATAAAAAAGGAGAGGTGAACTGTTGCTAGTGTGTACGTTGTTCAGTGTATAAAAATCATCCACGTGGTTTCTACAGTTGAGGAACGTGTAGCTTTATTCTGTACCACCTGGAAAGAAAAAAGGAGGCAATGAAGAAGTTGCTGCTTTATTGTGGACAGAAGTGTTCTTCAACCTTTTAAAACATGAGCACTGTAGCTCATTCTCTAGACAGATCAGCTTCTCATGTGGAGTATGGTTTGGAGATCTCGGAGTAATCTCGTTGCTGCCCTCTGGCTGGGGTTTTGCAGGGGGATGGGGGAGGAAAGGGAGGTGTTAAATCTTTCTGAAATTGTAGTGTGCAGAGGTGGATTGAGCGTTACAGTCCAGTGCCTCTTCACTGCCAATTAGAAAAGTAGTTACTGCTGCTGCTTTTCATTTCTGCAGGTGAAAGTTCTTTTATTTAGTAGACAGGATTTGGTAGAGCTACACAAGGCAGCATAAGAAGGTATTTCAGATTATAAGGTATGAGGGACTTCTTGTCTCATTTAAATGGGCTGCATTTTTATAGCTTTAACAAGACGTGCATCTTCACACATTGCCTGAGAATGAATGTCTAAAAACTGTATTATTTCTGGGTGATAGACGTCTCAGCATGTCTTAACTCAAGAAACTTCTACCTCTTAACTGTATTTCTGAGCCTTTAAGGCTGGAGCTCTGAGGATGAAGTTTCTGTAATTAGCTGTTTCCTAGAACCTGGATAATTATTGTGCTTACATGTTTTGCCCTGAGCTTTAACTTCAAACATTTTTTGTAGATTTTGAAATCAGAAAGTCTCACCAAATGTAACTCATTTGCTCCACAGGATCGAGCCCAAAATCTGAATGAACGAAGGACAAGTACAACCACCCTGACTGTGGATGTGCTCGACGGGGATGATTTGGGACCAATGTTTCTTCCTTGCATCTTGGTGAATAACACTCGTGACTGTAGACCTCTCACCTACCAAGCAAGCTTGCCAGAACTGACTGATCCTGTAAGTCCTCTTGATTTTTTTGCCTGTTTTATGTGTGTGCTGTACAAGTAGCTGCCATCTTTTTCTGTGCATGCAGCTGAGAACTCTAACTACCCATTATGCCATAATTTATATTCTAAAGAAAAGAAAAGTGAGGTAGGATCTGTGGATGAATAGGTGGTGAATTTCTAGCTTTGGTACAGTGGCATCTGCTCATTTACTGCAGGGGCTGAGTCCCACTGAAATTTGGTAATTACGGAATTGCCTTCCCTGATAGGTCCATGTTTTGCTCTCAGAATATCCTGAAGAAGCACTTCTGAGAATGGACTTCATATGTTATTCCATTCAGGATTGTTACAGACCTTAGGAGAAAGATTTATTTATTTATTTATTTATTTATTTTTATTTTGGTTTTGGAAGAGGAAGCATTAGTCACGAGTCCCTGAAAAGATTATTTGCTGTTATTATCACGCTTTGATCAAGAGGCACCCTAAAAGAGCAACGTGCGTTTTTCTCATGTAGTTGCCTGTACTGAGTATGTTGGTTAATACCTCACTTAGGAGTGGGTTGAGGATCAGTCTAAGGCTTGTTTCACAGTGGAACACAGACAGCGAATCACCAAAGGAGGAGGTGAGAGCTTCGTTTCTTGATGTAAGATGGTGTCGGTTCCCCTTCCTTTACAGGAGAGCTTGGTGTGTGACCTTTGATTCATACATTTAAGAATAAAAAGGAGGAACCAGTTGAATCACTAGGTATTACCCCACCCAGTTAACACTGACATTAAGATGACCTTAAGATAATGTTAACTATTGACATTAAGATCGTGACTCCCTTGTTCGCTGCAGGACACACTCTGTCCAGCTTCCTCTCACCAGGAGACATGGGAGGCTGAGGCTGTAAGTGTGGAGGTTCCTGCTAGTCTCTGCCTTACTTGTCCTGCTGTCCTGCGCTTCCTATTTTTTTCCCATCCCACATGTTACAGCATCCTGTTTGTATGGCCTCAGGGGTCCATTGCAGAGGTGCTTGAGCTGGGTCACCCAAGCGCTGCCTCCACTCTACTTGGTTGATTCAGGTGATGCTCTTGGCAAGTTTCAAAACTTCTCACAGTTGTTCTATCCATTTTAGGACCAGCAGCAATTTGATAATTGCTTCTGCCCAGGTTAACAGCACAGGCTCTGGTTTAATGACCAGTGTAATCTCAGAGGTGAGACAGGGCTCATTGTAATCAAGGGCAGTGTGATTAGTATGCCTTCCGGATAAGGGAGGGCTAGAACAAGTTTTAGGGAGGTGGTGTAAGTCCATCTTGGACCTCTTGGCAAACTTCCGAGAGAAGAGCGAGTCTTACAGGGCATGTGCACCTCCAAAGGAGGCAACTTCTCCCTACTGGAGAATCTCTTCCTAACAACTGCAGCCTCACTTGTAAGGTGAGGCGAGATGGGAGCCTGCCCTGCTGCTCAGCTTGTAACAGGAGCAAATCAGCTGTGAAAGGCCAGGGGAGAGATGGTCCGTATTTAATCATGTTCTATTGATTTACACATCTCTTTTTTTCCCCCACTTCTGCGACTTGATATTCAATAACCCTTTGTAGCCGTGTTGTCTGTTTTGGACTTCATCAGTCAATGTTTTTATTTTAGATGTTCCATTAATTTGGTTCAGGTTTAGTGTCATTTTAAGGAAACTGTGTAACCACAAATTGTTTGATAGAACAAGGGCTGATGGTTCTGATGGTTTTAAACTAAAAGAGGGAGGTTTAGACTACAGAGAAGGAAGAAATTTTTTGACGCTGAGTGTGGTGAGACCCTGGCCCAGGTTGCCCAGAGTGGTGGTCAATACCCCATCCCTGGAACCATTCCAGGTGAGGTTGGCTGGGGCTCGGAGCAACCTGCTCTGGTTGCAGCTGTCCCTGCTCCCTGCAGGGGGGTTGGACTGGATGGTCTTGAAAGGTCCCTTCCCATCCAAAATAGTGTATGATTCTATGCTTCTAAGTTACTCTCCAGGTGAGTATGTGGCCTCATCGGGGTTACAAGGGCACCCAAACTGTTTGTGACAGAGCATGACCCCATTGTATCTTCGTAGATCTGATTAGAGTTCCTAGTACAGAGGCAGGTGAGGCAGAAATAATTAATAACCAGTGTTTGGTCATTACCTTGTTTTTCATTTGATTGTCTTGCGGTTTAATACAAATCAGCCAACGTTCGTAGTAGAGGAAGGAGTCCCACTCTTGTCTCCGTTCCTGCCCTTGGTCAGGTATGTGTGCAGCACTGGAAGATAAAGTGGTGTCTGCCAAGGAGGGTGTCTAAGGCTAGGAAATATCTGGCTATTGATTAAGGTGCTGAGTTGCAAAATGTATTCATTCCACTTCATAAGCTACAGTCTGTTCAGGTGTCAGCTTTTTTGATTGCTTTTTGGCTTTTTTCTCCTCAAACTGCACCTTGAGAAATCTGATCTGTGAAATGAGAAATAGGTTCTGTTGATAAACTACCAGCTACTTGCTGTTTATCTATTTGTAGCAGTATAGCAGTTTTGATCAACATAAGTGGAAGAAGGATGTTTGAACTCCAAATTTTACCTTGGTACCTCAGATATTTACTTGACTTGTAAATGGTAATTCCTTTAGAAGATACAGATGGTACCTAAAAAGATTCAGCTAGTGAACGTATGTGTTACATTTGTCCTGCAAGCAGCATTGTGATAAAATGCGGAGAAGCCTGGGCTGTCAGTGGCCTCATGCGATGCTCTCACCTGGCAGAGGAGACTGGGCAGAGGACCTCGTTCAGAGATCGGTTGGACGCTTTTACGTGCTGTGAAACTGCTGCATTGCACCACGTAGACCAGACCCCCTGCTGTAAGACTTTTAACTATGGTTTCAGGTTGTGTAGAAGCTGATAGTAACCAAGACGTTCCTCTCAACAATTTATCTGAGTCCGTTAGGTTTTTTTAAAGAGCACAGTTTACCGCACTGTAGGTGTTGACCCTCCAGTGTGTTTATCAAATAGAACAGAACACTGGGGTTTTGTAATGGTAGCCAGTGCGTAGGCTGAATCACTGTTTTTAGTCCAACATCCTGTGTTTATCTTTTTTTTTAATTTGCTTTTTAATTTTTCAATGAACGTGCAAAGGAATATTAATGAATCTGCAACAAAGTTGAAGTATGAATTATTCAGAAGCAGTAGCTTGGAGAAGTAGTCCCGCTTTACAGGGCGAGATGTCTACTCAATAGAGAATTTAATATAACTGGTAAGAATAATATTTTTGTTCAGTCTTGTACAGTTACTTATCTTTAATTGGCATCTATCCACTAATTTTCTGAGGTAAAAGTCATACTTCCCTTCCAGGCCTCTTTCCCTTAAACACTCTAAAGCAGTTGGATACACTGGCAGCGAAGAGTCCTTTCAGCGTGTGCTTTGTGTATGTTTTTTGGCAGGAGAAGATGGAAGGGGCCAGCAAAATTAATAGAGCTCTTTGTTACCACAGAAGCAATTTGTTTTCCTGAAGAACAATATCAAGCTTTACACCATGCCTTCTGAGAGTTGGTCTGACTTATGGCGGCATTAATAGTACTGTTAAATCTACTCCAGGCTGGGCAGAGTGCTGTAAAATCGCAGTTTATACACTTGTAAAGACCTGGTTTGCATTTCTGCCTTTTGCACAGGCAGTGTAAATTCCCCCAGAGCTGCAGATCTTGCAAGCAGAGCCAGCAGTTATCTGATGGTCCTTCCTGGGCATGGGCGTCGAATGAGGCATTGACATGGTACCTTCTCAGTCAGCCAGTCGCTGAGCTTTCCCCCAAGGTGTGGTGTTCCTCACTGATGGTTGCCTGGTTTCGTGAGCATCACCCCTGCAGTGCCATCAGTGAGCTCCTGTAATTAATTGATAGGAGGTCTTTATGAGATCTAGGGTCATGGCTAAAGTCATACAAACAAGAGTGTCTCTGATATCAAATGCTTGTGAGGTCTTCTTGCAACTTGGTAGAGGTGGCAGAAACTCATAGTTGGAAGTAAACAAGTTTTGAATGTTTTCATAGCACATTAGCTCTTCAGATGCTTAACCCTCTGGTGAGAGCTAAACTGCCTTGATGCTGCTGAAGCCCAGCCAGAGGTAAGTTAACAGCCTGTAATCCACACTTTAGATAATGTATTGCTTCCTGGGGCAGTAATTTGCTTGTCAAGTGCTACCGGTTGAGTCTGATGCAACACCCATGACTGTGATATGGAGCAAGCTTCTTTATACATTCCCAGACCAGGAGGGAAAAAGAGAAGTCCTGAGTTTTGACTCCTCTAAAAATCGTTGCAAGAAATATCTTGCAAAAAAGACACCAAAGCCCACTGTAAGAGAGCATTCAAAGTCATCAGGTGAAGTTCTGTCTCATAATACATGTGCCAATTTTTGTTTCCTTTAGGGGAATGCAAAGTACAGCTTTGGTGATGTCTTAGAAAGGGGTAGCACAAACCTTCCAAAATTCATGTTCCAGAAGCCAAACACATTGCCTTATAACAAAAGGAAAAGTAGTGTCTTTGCTAGATAAAAGGATGTGTGTCTGGACCTCCTGTGTCTGCTAACAGGTCCACATACTTTTGTGTGTGTTTCCTAATTGTCGCCATCCTACTTTCTCTCTGGGAATTAATTTACTGTCGTTAGCTAAATTTAAGTTTCCAGGAAAACATGCAGTGCTTGTTGTTTGGGTGTTGTGGGTTTTGTTTGTTTGTTTGTTTTTTCTTTTGCTACATAGTTTGTGTCTGATCAAATCTGGCAAGTAATACCCACACACACCCCCCACACACACTCTCCCCAACCCCCTATTATTTCACAGACTGTTAGGGGTTGGAAGGGACCTCAACAGATTATCCAGTCCAACCCCCGTGCCAGAGCAGGATCACCCAGAGTAGGTCACACAGGAACAGATCCAGATGGGTTTCAGGTAGAATCATAGAATGGTAGGGGTTGGAAGGGACTTCTGGAGATCATCGAGTCCAACCCCCCCCACCAACGCAGGATCACCCAGGGCAGGCCACACAGGAACAGAGCCAGTCAGGTCTTGAAAGTCTCTAGAGGAAGAGACTCCACAACCTCTCTGGGCAGCCTGTGCCAGGCTCCGTCACTCTCCCAGTGAAGAAGTTTTTCCTTCATGTTGAGGAGGAACTTCCTGTGTTTCAGTTTCCTACCATTACCTCTCATCCTGTCACAGGGCACCACTGAAAAGAGACTGGCCCCTTCTACAATAATAATAAATACCTATAGAATAAATCAGGGTTTTTTATCAGGATGTGTAAGCTATCAAATGGATGATAAATGGATAACATCATGAGTATCTCATAACACTGGAAAGATAATTTCTCCTCCCTCTTTCCTCTTCAGTCTGTTCCTGTCACACTCGCTTTGTAAAGGTTTTGTCCACTTCTGTACTCAGTTTTTTCTGCCTTCATGCAAAGAAGAAAAGCCAATTAGCAGTAAAATATAGATTAGGTTTATTTAATCAGCTGGACTAGTTTTGCAACAAACTTATTCCTTATCAGGTTCCACAGGGTAATTATCAGTCCACTAAAATACTCCATGACACCTCTGAAGCTTGCTTTGTGCTCATTCACGATTCAACGCTTTAAATACCTACCCGTAGCATTATGAGACATTGCTTATTAATGCACCCCTGCTCTATCTTTCTCCACAGGAAGTATTTTTGCACTAATTATCCTCAGTATCCTCCGGAGTTGTGTCAGCAGGGACCCTGACAAAGGCCGTAGGCTCAGAGACTCGAGGAGCTGAGTCTGAGCAGAGGACTGTTAGATGTAAAGGCAAATAAATAAATAACATTCTCCTGAGAGCGGTGCAATTGAGGGGGTTAAAAAAAGGCATCGAAGAGCGAGCAGGAAATGCTTTTAGAAGCACTCAAACTCCTATTAGCAAGAAGGACCTCTTGTTAGATTAGTTTGGATTCAGGGGAAGAAAGTTACATTTTGAAGAGCTGGTGGTTGTAATCCCGATGGGTAAAAACCTTGCTTGACCCATGAGTCCTCCCTGAAGAGTGCTGTGCCCATCCTGTAAACGCATCATTTGGAACTGTGGAAGCTTCAGATTTGATCATAAGGTGAAATGAACAGTTCTGCTTTACTGTCACAGAAATCAAGACTTACACTATTTTTTTTTATTGCAAAGTTTAGGTCATGATACATTCAGTACTTAAGCAGAATCTTTTCTGATCGCTTCTACAACCTTTTTATTTTTTTACAAGGAGAAAGGTTTTGAATACTTCATGCAAGGGACAAAAATCATAAATTGACTTTTGTATATGCAAAGCATAGTAAACTATCAGTGATATTAAGAATTGTGGCTATACAGTAGATGCATCAAATCAAATGTGTCTTGACAGAAAGCTCATCTGTCTCAGAATGCAGAATCGCTTGGAGAGCTACCAGTTAGCGCAAAATGTGTTTTGCATCAGACCAATGGTTATGTCAAAAAGTGCCCTTGAAAACTCATGTTCTACTTTTTCATTTCTACTGAAACTCTGAAGGGCAATCACAATAATTTTTCTCCAGGCCATTTCCTGCACCCCTGCAGCGTTCCAGCTCAGCGTCATAGGGTGTCGGGCTGTAGTGGCTGCAGTAAGGGAACTTTGATGCCACCTTCCCTGGTTTGTTGCTCTTTAGCAATTACTTGCATCTGTTGTCTGGGGACTTGGGGACTGACCCTTTATGGTATCTTCTGGGAACCATCACCTCTGGCAGCCAGGAGATGGGTTGTTCTTTGGGTGTGAGAAATGGAAATGCCGTAGCAGGGAACTGAGTTGAGTTTTTTTGTGGTGGAGAGGAATAAAGGAGTTTGGTGGAGGGCAGAAGTAACAACAGTGGGTGGGGCTGGCGTTGGGATCACAGGACACTAGATAAGTAACCCAGCTTAATCAGCTCTATACAAACCAATTTCATGCTTATTATTGCTAGCTAATTAACCTTGCAGAGGATTGATGTTTTTTCAGTACCTCTGGGCTTGAGCATGACAAACACTTCACATTTTTTTTCCTAGCATAATTTCATTGCAGTCCCTTGCTCTCTGTTTGTACAAATCCCAAGTCCTTCCAAATGGCAAATCTCCTGGAATTTTTCTGATAGTGACATGTTAATATAAAACTTGCTACCAAACAAGTAGTGTCTTGAAACTTCTGGGAGAAGCATCAGCACACCTTAGGTTTTTTCTGTGGGAAGTACCTACCCACAGAAGACATTTTATCCAAGTATCTACCATTGCAAATTAAACCCAAAGAACCTTCTCTGAAGAGAGAAACTTGCTACTTCAGCCCAAGCTCCCATGAAGATGCTAAGTAAGATTTTTGTGGCACTGAAGCACGCAGTCTTCATAATTTGGCGCGTGAGAAATCAAGTCTGAATTGAAGTGAATATGTGTGGTTAAATCAACTTTAATAAAGCTTTCAGCATTTAAAGAAGCTGCCTCTTTTACCTGTGTGAAGGGTAAAATCCTTTCCAAAGAAATGCATCACCTCTGGTGAGTGGTTTCTTTCTTGCCTTTTCTTGGAAGCACGACTGCTTAAAGTCAAATGTGTGTGGGGTGAATTTACCCCTACTGACAGTCAAACAGCAGCAACCTAAAAAAAATCGGGTTAGACTGACAATTTTTCTTGCCAAATCATTTTTTCCTTAGTTAGATACATTTAAAACTGCAAATGTTCATGGCTTATCTAGAAAGCTGTTAGTGTTTGAAGCAGTTGTATCCCAATAGGCCTCTTTTTTTTTTGCCTTATTTTACTAAGATTTGGAATCTTTTATTGAAAGACACTAAAAGAGGTTTGCCAGCCTTTGGCTTACTCTGCTTGCATAGTCTTCTGAGTTGTGCTTGTCATTTAGTTGCATGAAGCACCAGGAAATTATTTGAGATTTAATTTGTTTCTAATCATTCCTTTCTTAGCAAAATAGATGCCGCCTGATTTTTGAGGCTGATGCTAAATGCTCTTGTAGTGGATGATATTTACACTTCATCCTGGAATTAGACCGTGATTGAGCACAATTATGTCCGCTGGCATAACTGAATGTTTGAAGTGTGGCTTGGGTTTGTGGCTTCCAGAGGAGCTAGAGCATTCATCATCAGGAGAACTGTGTGTTTCTCTTTTTACAAGTATTTTTGTTAAGGAAAGAAGTGATTTTGCATTTTGAAGAGGCAGCAGCCAGCTCTGCAGTGGTACCTGGCATCGAGGCTCGTGCTGAAGTTGGAGGTGTGCTGGGCACTCTGGGCAAGTGGGTTGGCTGGTTACAGAGACCTCTTGCTGCCTAGCCCACTAGATAGACTCTATATTTTTCTTACTTAGAATTTGTTTGGTTTGGTTTGATGGGTTTTTTTTCCCTTCATCTGTTTCTTTGTTACTTCTGTGTTAGGAACTGATAGTAGCTTTGCATACAGACGTGTGTTTCACTACATGAGAACACGGAAAATTCCTTAATAACTGTGCTGTGTTCATCTTTGACTTGAACTTCATTCATGTTGCATGAGGTCCCTCTTCTGTTTACCAAAAATGAACCCCTGGGTTTGTTGTATCTCAAGGTTTCAGGGCTTACACAAGTGAGCGTGAGCATACTTTGGTTTTCAGTAAATGCTTAGTTGAGAAGATCAACTTCTAACAACTGTTACTTCAGAATTTCCATGCAGTCCATGTAACAAATGATTAAAGGTAAAAGCTTATATTTGTTCAATGTTCTGCAGCTGTTCTCTAATGAATGTAGTAGCTTCAGAGCGCAGAAAATCGGGCCTCTTGTATATTATAGTCTAGGCTGTTAACTTTTTGTTTTTACTGTACCCGTGTGGTGTTCAGTTTTCTGGATGAACTCATTCTCATATTTAATGCCAGAATCAATTTGTGAAGAAAAGGCAAATACTAGTGTGCCTGAGTAATGTTAGACAAAACAGCACTGGCAAATCTTTAGTTGCCAAAACTCAACTAAAGGGTTTAAGTAATTTATTGGGTTTGTATTTCATGTCTTAGAACGTTTAGGAAAGCTGGGCAATTGGTGTTAATTACACTGAAATCTCTAGCAAAAGATAGCATCTGCTGTCAACTGTTGGGTTACGAGATGAATGAATTCCTGTGTATTTACTAGCCAAAAATGCTTTGGTAGACAGGGCAATGATGTCACTTCAGTCATATTACAAGAAATAACCAGGGAAATGCTTTAAAAAGCGGGGCTGTATCTATACATTCTTGTTGCTTGTTCAGTGAAGAATCTCTCTGATGGCTACGGCTTTGAATGGTCCCTTTGCTGTGGCTGAAAGATGAACAAATGGACCCATTTTTCAGGTATTAATTTTTCATTAGTAATTTAGCTAAAGCCTGAAAGTCAGATTAGGAAAGGGGAGATGAAGATTGATTTCCACGGCACGTATGCAGTTGTTGGTGTATTTTTTTTTATTGAAAAAGGCAAATTTTTATGGCCAAGTTATTTGCAGTATAGTTGAACAGCAGATAGCGATTTTTCTAATTAAATTTAAGCATAGATGCACAATGAGCTGATAGGCAATCTTGAATTGCTTTGGAAGTCAGAAAACAATTCAAAAACGATGATAAAATCCTCTCTTGGGTTGAGTTTCCCCTTTAAAGTTTATCCATAAACTTTTCATTTGCAGTTCATTCTTTTCACTCCGATTACAGCCATACAGAGATCACCAGGGTGATACTGAGTTCAAGGTAATGGGCAATGTTAAGCAGGCAGCTGCGCTCACCGTAGATTTACTAGCCCGAGCCTTTTTAAACTTAATGTCGGTGATTTTGAATTAACTCTGTGGAAATGGCTCTTTCAGCAAACTCAAAATGGACAGCTTTGATAAGCTATTGATTATCTGCTAGTGCATGATAAGGAGTCATAAAAAGTGCTTTAATTCTTCTGTTAGGATTTGTTCCTATCTTTTTTTTTTTTTATTTCTGTGATTGATTGTCTGTCTCCCATGTGCAGCCCCTTGATAAGTAGTGCCTTTTTTTTTTTTAAGGAATGTCACTGGGAAGTAGCTAAGCATGAAAAGGTTAAAATTACAAAGATACCATGATACAGGTAATTAATTTTTATGTGTTTGAGAGTGTACCAAGGCAGCATGGCTAATTAAAAAGAATTGTTGTTAAAATTGTCAGTAACTTTAATATGCGACTACGTGAACCTGAGAGTTGTTTTCCATAACCTCTCTTCGCAAGCGGGAAAGAACTTCACTTGCTTGATGTATTGATCACGCAGGACAGCCACTGTTCAATATCTAAGATCAACCTGTGATTTTAAATACAGATGTATTTCAGAATGAGGAGAAGTGAAGTTAGGTACATTTTCATTTCAAAACCATTGAACTTATTAAATTTAAGGAAAGTTTAAAGAAACCAGATGTTTAAGTTAGTGAAAACACTGGTTCTGGTTAAGAAAATTAGAGCAAGGCTTCAGAATAAGTGAATATAGTCTGAAATGGTTTCCTGCCTGGTGATTTTAACTTCTAACTGTGTTGCATTTCAGAAATAGAATTATGTCTATGGGTAGGATGTATGAAGTGGTATGTTCACCGTTCACTCGCAGTACAGGAAACTTGCTTTAAATGTGGGATTACTGTGGTGGAGATCTTGCCTCTTATGTTTGGTACGTACAGGGAAGGGGGGGAATTGTGAATTTCATTGAAGCAACAGGAAGACACGTGGGACTTTTTTTTCCTAATGTGAAAAGAGAATTGGTTGAGCATGACTTTTCCATGCTTTAAGCTTTCACTAATACCTTTCTTAAGATGCACAAGTGGAGGATTTAAAGCAAAAAGGATCAAGCTTGACTGAGAACAGAAGTTTTGGGCAATATAGTGTCAAAAATGAAAAGGGAAAAGGAAAATATCGCTGCAGATCATCTTCGAAGTTGTTTGATGTGAGTTGCCTTTTGAAGGTGCATGGCTAGGACTGGGTTATGAGTGACCCAGGATACCCAGTGGCCATGGAGCTCCTTTGCTGGGGCAGGAGGAGCAACAACCAGAGAGACCCAGTCTGGACTGGATACTTGGCTGATGGGGAAAACAGGCACATTGTCTAGGCATTTATCAAGCTGTAAAATGAAATTTCAGGGAGTTAATCTCAAATCTGATTCCTTTAATTAGCAAGAGTAAGGAGAGAATAAACTGGTAAAAATGACTGATTTTTATCATATACATAATCTTCTGTTTTTCCAAAAATGGAAATGTTCCATTAATTGCCTGATACTTATCATCATGGTTAGTAACTTACTGGGAACACTAACGGGAAAATATTCAATTCTTAGGGCTTTGTCAGAAGCTAAGAAGAAAAAGGCTCCTGATTTTGCTTGGAAGTAGTAACTGCAGAGCTGTAATTAGAAGTCATTTCTTTCCAAAATGAAAATGATATGCTTTGATTCCCATTTTGGTTTGGCACATTGGCCACAGAATTGAAACACATCAAGTGTTTGAGTGAGACCGCCGGGGTGCTTGGGTGGGTTGGATGCATGTGGTAGTGCAGGGTCAGTAGCGTAAACCACCACCTTGTTGTGTGGCAGAGTGTAGGCCAAAAATCTGTTGCATTAACGGAGTACAAAAAGCGCCAAACACCCAAATTTTAGTTGAACAGATTGTGCTGTTTCATCCTATTGTATTCTTTGTTCATTCTCCAGCTTTTAATGTGAAGTTTGTTAGAAAGGAGAAGAACCCCCACCTGCCTCATAACAGGGAGAATTTGTGAGATGGCGCAGCTTACAGAAACAGTTAGGTGAGGCCAGGAGAAAAGTGTGTTTCCTTGCTTTCGCGAGATACCGCACAAGCTGGCATTTGAAACTGTCTTGGTTTCTGTGATGCCATTAAGGGATTTCAGATCTGAAGTGATTGAACCTTTCACTTCTCAAAAACTAGAGCTCCAGGAGAGGAAAGAGTGCCTGAGAAATTACCATCCTTGTCTCGTTCTGAGCTCTGGTCTGTATCTTGAATATACAATTAACTGCTTGTGTGATTTGACTGCTGTCTTGGATATTTGCCATGACCAAAATGCCACTTTCACAATATGCACGTCTGTTTTCCCTTCTATAAAACCCTGTTTGTTATGGCATGAAGTGGAGCTATTGTCAAAGAAGGAGCGTACTTATTAATTTGTTTGATCCTTAAATGTCATTTAGAAACATTTAAAGGTTTCAAATGTTGACATCTAGACAAAATAGTTTTACGGTGATGCTTTATCAATGAACTTCACTTAAGAAAAATTGTCAGCTGTGCCATAACACTGACCCTCGCAGAGATAATTATAAATAGCTAGGCTATCCTCTTAAACTATAAAGAGCTGTTCATTAAGGGGCAGGAAGAAAGAGTCCTCTTTTCAGCTTGTTGTCACAGTGCAGAGGGCACAGGTTGTATTAGTTCTGCAATTAATCAGGTAGTGATTCATCAGTTAAGGTTTTGCAGATACGTGCGAGTACACTTGCGGGTAATGGGAAATAAAGCAGCGGAGGAGCAACCTCCCTGGGGTGGAAGCATCCAGCTCGGGGAGGCACACCGGGTGCTGCTTCCCTTCTTAACCGCCACAAATTTTGGCGTATGACCAGCCCATCATCACTGTTACCAGTGCAATTCTGTCTGCCACTGTGCTACTGCTAATGCGTCTGTAGGAAACCTGGCTGCAGTTGCAGCAGCCTTTCCGCTAGAGCGTGAGGAAATTCATGGGGAGCTGGAGCGCCCTCTTCTGAACCAGGGAAGCGTGGTTATTCCGCTCTTGGCTCTGGGTCAGTGCCTCCAGCAGTACAGCAGTGCTCAAGCTGAAAGCAGCTTATAGGGCTAGATGGGTGGCTGTTTGCTTTGTGAATAATTACTGGGTTTATGTTCTGGAAGAGTACTGGATTTTGAGAAAAGGAGCATTTCAATGTCAATTTTCACTATACTGTAAAAAGATGTGAGGATGAGGATGGCCCACAGGGGGCAACAGCAGTGATACGAGGGCTAGGTCCCTTCTGCTGCGAGGCCAGGCTGGGAGAGTTGGGGGTGTTCAGCCTGGAGAAGAGAAGACTCCGGAGAGACCTTCCTGCAGCCTTTCAGTACTGAAAGGGGCCTGTCAGAAAGGTGGGGAGGGACTTTT
>JAAGNO010004869.1:0-41347 GCA_033439905.1 Ceryle rudis | reverse complement strand
TAGAGTTACTACCAAGGGTTGGTGTGCAGACCAAGGCCACTGCTGGATCTTGTGCACCACACTGGGGGTGCAGAAAGAGAAAGGCCGCACCTGCAGGGAGGAACAGACAGGGCAGGTGACTCCAAACTGACCAATGAGGTATTCCATTCCATATACATCATATTCTGTATAAAGCTGAGGGATCTGGAGGGTCTATAGTTTTGTTTTTGTTTGGCTTGCTAGTTTTAGGTTTTGCTTGCTACCTTGCTAGCTTCCTCGCTCACCCTCTCTCTGGGGGCTCCCAGGCTCTTCTCCCTTCTTGGACCGCTTTGCCAGCTTTGCTCAGCTTGGCTCAGGTCCTCTTTCTGTTCCTTCCTCGGAGCATCCCAGGAGGACTCTGTCCATTCTGCCTTCGATCCCAATCAGTGTGTTCCTGAATCCGGTACCAGAATCCAGCTCCTGAACACAGCTCCCATCTGCTGCAGGGACCAGTCTGGGACCCCCGGTGCCTGCTCCACAGCATCAGTGGTGACAGTGATGTAATTACCATCGGGGGCGTTAGGTTCAATACTGGTTTTGTATATATTTGTACATATTCCATTTTTTTATTATTATTATCATCATTAAAGCTGTTCTAGTTCCCTTTTCTAATGGCTATGTCTCTCTCCCTTATTCCCTTTCTCTTCCCCCTTGGGGAGGGAGGGGGATTAACAGAGAGCATCTGTTATAGGTCTAAGAGGCCGCCCTGACCCTAAACCATGACAATTACCAAAGTAGTGTTCCTGTCAAGCACTAAACTCTAATTCCAAAATAAAGAGGTTTTCTATTTTAATAGTAAATATTAGTTTGCAGGATTTTGCTTTTGTCTGTCTCCCCCTCCCACAATTTTCTATCAGAAATAATTTTTGTAGAAGACATTTGACCAGCCAGTCTCTAGACTGACATTTTCATCAGTGAAAACTTTTTTTCCCCATGGCCTTCACACTTCACTTCTGCTTTCTGATATCTTCTACTGAGCTATGAGAAGATGCTCCGGTCTTAGTCACACATACAGGGTTGTTTCCTACCAGGCTTTTTGAATATTTTGCCTTGGGTAAATAATGAAACAGGACAGATGCTTATCTAGAAGCAAGGACACTCATGTAGGACATAGTAACCTCATGCACACCTACAGCAGACCAAGCAAAGGTTTAAACTACATCTCAGCAGCCCCTTAAGCATCAGAGCATTGATCATTCCTAGGAAGGCTGTATTATCCACAAGCAGGTTGATATTGTCTACTCATTATATTATTCAGCAAACTTACATTATCCAAAAATTAATGAAAAGTTTGTGGTCTTGTGCCACGTTGGAAAAGAAATTGATGATGAAATCTCAACATTTTGTGGAAAGAAGTAGGCTGTGACAGTTCAAAACATTGCAGCTCCCAACTGCCCATCCAACACAGACAAATAATTCAACAGAGTTTATGCAGCCTTTGAAGCTAGAACAAAGCCACGTGCAGTTTGTTATAAAAGTTCCTACCACAGTGAGCCAACACAGCAGGTACAGACCTCTCCAAAACAGACACAGCTGCTCTATACCACTGCCTCTACAACCAGATTGGGATTTGACCTCACAACTGAGACATTTAATTCTTCTTTGGTCCTTCCTTTATATTCACAGACTTGATTTCTAAAGACAGCATTAGGTTTCTTCCTTTTAGCATTGCTAAATCAGATTCATTGCATGGGACCCCAATTTTCTGTCCACTTACTTCAAAATGCTGAATGCTGCAGAGGAAGCTGCATGATTTATTAGGCACTTCTGAGCACATTATTCAAGATTTTAACATTTTAATTATAACACTGGAAAAAGAATCCATAAGAAGAGGATGTTTTGCCATCTTTAATAGGAAAAATAAATTCCCAATACCAATTTTGTCTATAACATGCCAACATAGTTATGCATGCATATACATGCACATCTGCACACACATATTTGTGTATTTATGTGTATATGTTTATACATGTCATTATATATGTATATTTCTAAATATGTGGGTTTATATTTATATGTATACACACATAATTATATGCATGCTTATACAGAGCCAGTTAAAGATGGTATCTATTTCTGCCCATGTCTCCTTCAGACTATAGAGCTATGGGTTTCATTTCTTAAGCTGTTCACATATTTTGCACCATGCAACCAGACAGGCCAGTCCCCCATCCCACATGGCTTTTGTGGTGGGGATTCCATATCCAGTAACTGTCAAGAGTTGTTAGGGCACAAAATCCATGCTATATCTGACAGCACAGCAGTCTCCAGATAGCTGGAATCACAATCAATAGCTAACAAATGGCCATTCCACTTATGGTATAATGAGCCTTGTCTGAACCTACTTTCACACAGAGATGCAGGCACTAATTCTAACACCATTAACTCCTGTAGCTGATCGTAATGACAGTTAAAACATGTAATAACATTTAAAACACAGACTGTAATTTCTTTTTCTCTGTTCAGAATTTGCACTTGGCCAGAAAATGGCTTAATGAACCAGTTTTGGAGACTTTTCTAATTACCAGATGTCCCTGGAGGATTTTTTTTTTTTTTTCTTAATTTTATTATGCAAAAAGCCACTAGACTAGCATCTATTAGAGCTGCTTTTAGAAACATTCTTCCATCTAGTTGAAAGAAACTGCATCTCGCACTACGTACTAAGGCAGCACGCTGAACAGACTTCGAAGTCACTCTTACTAGCTTTCTTGTAAGTCTCTGAAGCACTGTCAGAGTGCTGTTGGGTCAGTTCACTAGGCTGAAGTAATTGTTTTTCTTTGGTAGTATATTAGTCCTGGGTCAGATAACGCACTTGCAATCCCTGGTTTTAACTACAGACCTTTAAATTCATGGAGAGATAGGAAATGGTACATATGGTACGTTAGATCTATCTTAAACCTAACTCCATTCCCAGGGTCAGGCTCAATGTTGGCTTTTAATCTGAGTGTATTTTCTGTCGAGTTTGGTTGATGGTTTTCCGTCACTTATAAAAGTAAAAATTAAAATCTGGATCTTCCTATGATTAGGTTCTAATCATTATCATAGTATAAGAGAGGCAGCAATGTTTCTTTCTTTTTTTCACTTCCATCTTGATGCTGACAATGTGCTTGGTCTTGGGGTGCAAGCTCTGCTCCTCTCGGGCTACAGAGGGTTGGAGCACTGATTTCCCCTCCTGATCACTCATGGCTGTAACACCTAGTCATGGTTTCTACAAGCCAGGAGATGCAACAGCTTCTGTGGGATGTCACATAGAAAGGGACCAGAAACTGAGGGTGGTGTACACTACCATTGCTCAGCAATGGTTCCCCAATATCCACAGAAGCAACTACCCTGGCACAGCAGAGGCCTGACCCCAGACTGAACTCCAGAGGGAGGATGCAACCTTGCAGGTCTGGGGCTCCTGGGACACCTGCAGACTCTCTTTGGGATTGGTGCCAGGGAGATGGGCTCCTTGCCTGCAGGAGGAGTGTGCTGAGGGAGGCTCTGTGTAGGAGCTGCACAAAGTTGCTGCAGGAGGTCAGCATGTTGCACAGCATCAGGGATACCACAAAAGAGATTAGATTTTCTCTGAGACCCTGCAGCTTCACCAGCCCAAACTCCAAGGTGTCTGGGGGTGGAGGAGCAGGCAGAACATGTGCTTACCAGACTGGAAAATAGAGACTTCTCTGATGGTGAATGCTGGCAGCTTGTGACTTCTGACACTAGAGAGTGCATGGGGAATGAACAGGAGGATTTAGAGGTCTTCATGCATTTGCAGGGCTGCAATAACATTAGGAGTTGGTGGGATAGCTCACACAAGCAGAGTGCTGCTAAGGATGGATATAAGAAGGACAGGATGGTATGGTGATGAGTGAGTTGCCCTTTATATGATAGAGCAGAGAGGTTGTGTGGAGCTCTGCCTTGGGACTGTTGTTGAGCCATATGAGAGTGATGCCATTGTCATGGGCTTCTGCTACAGACTTCCTGATAAGGAATAAGTAGATGAGCCCTTCTTCAGACAGCTAGAGGAAGCTTCTTGCTCACAGGCCCTCGTTCTCATGGGTAACTTTAACTGCTCCAATACCACCTGGAAGGACAACACAGAAGGGCACAGGCAATCCAGGAGGTCTCTTGAGTGCATTGTTGGTGACTTCCTGACACAGGTGATTAAGAAGCTGATGAGGGGAGAAACTCTGCTAAGCCTCATACAGGGAAGAACTAGTCAGAGATGTGGAGGCTGGGGAGTGGTCTTGGCTGCAGTTGCCCTGAGATGGTGGAGTTGAGGATCCTAACAGCACACACAGAACAGGGGAAAAAGCAGAATCACAGCTCTGGACTTCAGGAGAGATGACTTTATAGATCTTCTTGGAAGAGCACCATGATGTACAGCCTCAGAAAGAAGAGGTATTCAGCAGACCTGTTTGCAAAGATGCCTCCTCCATGCTCAAGAACAGTCTACCTCAATGAGCAGGAAAACAAGAAAAAGAAACAGGAGGCCTGAGTAGATGAACAAGGAGCTCCTGACTAAAGTGAATTATTAAAAGAAAGTGTAGAAGATACGGAAGTATGGTCAGGAGGAATATAGAGATATTGTCTGAGTGAGCATAAACTATAATTGCTGCCAGCTAAGACTCAGTAAGGAGTTTGCTGCTTCTGCCTGGACCAAACAGTGTATCATGATTAAAATTAACTATAGGTCTGTATCCTCACTTCTGCTCTGCAGTCTACTTTAACTCTAAAACAGGATACTGAAACTAATGTCTTGCTTGACATAGCTGACCTATGTTGTCACAGGTAGCTAATTATGCTCAAATGCTGTGGCTGGAATATCCAGAGCATATCCACAGACTATGGTTTCAACTGTTCCTCTGCAAAGCTACAGTGGCTAATTTCATATTCCAGCTAAAACCACCACCTTTTCCTCTTGAAATCAAATGCCTCACCAACTACTGTCACAAATTGTATCTAATTAAGTTATATTGGAGCTAAGAAGTGAGATGCAGGTGCTAAGTGCCATTAATACTAATTTCAAGGGGTGTGACAGATTGGAGAAATTCCATGTTAAACTGGGAACTTGATTGTAATACTTCATTGTATTGCAATTCCTATGATGGGCTAGGATGTATAGTTTCTTTTAGACCAATTGATACTGTGGGGAAAATGACAAGCTTTGGAGCAGACAAGACTGTCGTCTTCTGCTCCAGAAACTTCTGATACTTTGATATATTTCACTGTGCAGGAAAATCAAACAGTTCCCTCTTTCCCACTTCACTAAGGAAGCAAAATTCCCATTGATTAAAATTGGGTTGTGTCAATTAAAGTACAAGTAATCATTCTCTGCCTGTATTTAGTTACAAAGTCTGTTGCATGTAAGGAGACCTATAAAAGTATGCCCCAAAGAGCTTGCTCTTTGCCAGTTGTATGTATTGATCTAACCAAAGATTAAATTTCTCCTTAGAAACATGAAGTCACTTGTACATTCTTAGGGAGTCAAGATCTTTTGCTTTTATCAGATCAGCTGCATTTTTCATGCTACTTTGAACCCTATTTACCTCTCAAATTAAACTCTCCTTACCCTCTCGTATTAATTCTTATCTGAATCCCCTCATTGGAAAGCAGAGCTGTGAAAAGAGCTCTTCCAGAACGACGGGGCTTGGAAACCAGGATCTCCATGACGCAAGAAGCAAGAGCTTCCTCTTTGCCAAGTGCTCTTCATAACTTCTGAACCTCCTAAACAGTTTGAGTCAAAATTAAATGAAAGTGGAGACTGCAAATGTACTGAACTTTGCAGATTTTGTGAAAGCTGGCAGGGGAACTGAAGACCTATCTGAGTGTCATACTGAGGGGCAGGAAGTTGTGAATCTCTCTTTCAAAAAGCAGCAGCCATCTGGCATAGGCTCCTGTCTGCAGGAATAAACATGCAGAGCCCATGGAAGGATCTAGGAGAACTGGAAGAAAAGCAATGGAAATAAGTCAGAGGTCTTGCAGCAAGAAACAAGGAAAATTTGCCAGTCATGTGGGCAGAGCTGCAGATTTTCTTCTCAGGATCTTTTCTCCTAGCTGCCAGTGGCTGCTCTGTGCAGTCACACTGGCACATGTATGTCCTAAGCAGTATGGCTGGCGCAGAAAGGCTTTTTTTGGCCCTGTCTGTGGCAAGAAATACTATGAAGCCAGTATCATAGAGTCTGATAAATCCTTTATGACCAGACATGCATTTTATAGTTGTTTCTGACTTTCAACTTTCATTCTGATTGATGGACCACTGTGCGAACTTGGAGTATGGCTTGTTTTAGGAAGTGTTAATAACTATACACAAAGAAGAATCAGAGTAGACAACTATGATCTTGTCTTCAGGCAATTGCCTTGTGATAATAAGAAAGAAAGATGGCAGCAAGGTCAAGAGAGATTCCCTAAACTCTGATACCTCCTGATTACTTTTAATAGGACAATTTATTTATGCCCTTTTGATCTTTCTTTGGAGGCCCAACTTTTTTAAAACCTGTTAAAAGGTGGTCCTGATACTCTCTTATGACCCATGAATAACAAATTTGTGTTTACACCATATTTAATATGAAGATTGTGACCAAGCCATTAACCTTTAGTAGCAGCCACTAAGTAAATGTGTCACACAGTACAGAAGACACAGTAAATCTGTGCAAACTGTGCACATATGTGGAGTGGTTTCTCAGCAGCAATAAATGAAAAGTTATTTATCAGTGCTATCTCTATTCCTTTTAATTTTGGGACTATATAAAGCACAATTTCTAAATTCCATCTCATATCTTTATGCTGAGAATGACTTTTCTTTATTTGACTGATTGATTGATAACATTTTATATCAAATGATGAACTGCTGTGGGGTTTTCATCATTAAATTTTAACTTCATTTAATTTCTGCTAATTCCATATGATCATAATGGCTATTGCTCAAGTACTGACTGTTGTTGATAAGCACACTACTGTAGAGTTGAAAACTGAGAACTTAATATGCAGATATTCATTCTAATACCTTGGACTAGGAAAGCTGGTGTTATATGATTGTCCTGGATTTGGTTCAGGTTAATTATCACAAACAGCTGCTGGCCCAAGCAGCTGGGGGGGGCCACAGCCAGGTAAACATCCAAGGCAGCCAGTGGGATCTTTGATATCACACTGAATCATACCCATATAAGGGGAGGGGTGGCACCAGGGTGCCTGTTTTCAACTTGCTTTAGGGTGTAGTTTTAGTAGAGATCGAGTAGAGAAAGTTAGCATCTCAGGCACAGGTAGAGCTTTTCCCAGTTTCTGTTGCTCACTTTGTATATCATTTCATTAGCACTATTGCTGTTACTGTTGTTTTATTAAACTGTCCTTATCTCAACCCTTAGGGTCTCACCTTTTTTACTTCCTCCTGATTCTCCTTCTCATCCCCTAGGAAAGGGTGTGAATGGTCAGAGGGAAATGATGTGACTGGCTACATGGAGTTTAGTTGCCAGCAGAGGTTAAGCCATGACAATGGTTTGCTATCTAACTCCTACAGTTTCTTTTCTTTCAGACTTTTGTATATATTTACAAACTTTTTATCCACACTTCTGTTTCTAAATGGAGGTCTGTAGGCAGCCTTAGACCCAGATTTATTTTAAATGTATAACATACCAATTTCATTGACAAGATAATCAGTCAGATTAAATACTGCATGCTTCTGTGTTATTGATCATTGACAAAGATTTAGGAAATAGGTTCAAAAACATATCACTGAAATTCAGTTGTATTATTCCCAGACTTAAATTTGCATCACAAACAATGATTTCTGCATCACAGAAAAACAGTGCCCTTTTGTAGTCTATAGACAGGTCTCACCCGTTTCCTTTTTTAATGTCCAGTTGAGTTCCCTCCATGTCAGCCCTTCAAATATTTTTGTCCTTCAAAATGGATTAATTCATGCATTTCATAAGTGTATTAATTCATGTAAATGAATGAAGTACAATACTGAATTACAGGCTTTATAATTTCTTACGTTGCTGCAACAGTGTATTTCTAATTCACCTATTACCAGGAAGCAGACAGATTACAGCTCCTTTTTTTGAATCTTTTGCTTACATTCTGTGAAGGTCATCTCTCACCACTCAGCAACATGACATTTGTTAAGCACAAAAGTCAGTTTCAACCATGACTTTTAATCATAAAAGGATATAAAATCTTTTACATCTATACTCTGGGTATAATAAGCCTTGAATGCATCATCATAGACAACATCCTTTAACTGGAAAAGATGAAGTCAACATATTAGGAGAGAAATAAGCAGTGTCCACATGTGTAAGGATATTCCTATGTTTACCAGCATTTTTTTAAATAAAAGGATACTAATGATATGGCTCATCAAAAGTATTCACTGCCTGCAACACTTTTCTAAAGGTGTCAGTTTGATTTAAGAGACTGAATTACAGAGTAGGGTTTTTTTTATGTTCTTCAGCTTCCAGGGTGACTCTCTGCAGAGACATCTCAGGGTAGAAACAGGCAGTTTTTCATGTTCTGTGAAATCCTATGTACAACATGTTCTGCATATGTACTGTCCTCTATTTTCTCCATTAGGTCACTCTGAGTGAAAACTAGATCCACAGAAAGACACACATAGTTCAAATATGAGCTTTTGATGTCACTATATGTCATAAAATCCATAGCTTCAAATTAGGCCACTAAACATAGGACTTAAAACAGGATGTACAAAAGCTTAAATATAAACTTAAAATACATGTAAATTAATTATTAGGAAGGGAGCTGTGGCTGAGGCACCAAACAATCTTTGCAATTCTCTTCTTGATCTGACTGCAGGGAAACACCTTTGCAAGATCCAGATTCACAAATCTGGCCAATTCATCTCACAAAGATCTTTCCTTGATCTCACCTGGGAAACAAGAGCTTCTTTCTAGCCCTTGCTCAAGTCAGTCTGATGTATTTCAAAGTTTACAACTCTAACTTTTCATGCTAGAAATGCAAGCCCTAATTGCTATGGTATGAAGTTTAAATGATGCAGCTTGGAACACTTGTGATGAGTTATCAGAGGATGATTTAGCATCAGGTAATAGTCTATCTCACTGCTTCTCTCAGGGGTTTCCAGCCTCATTGGAGAGGGTGTTTATGTAGCAGCAGAACTGTTGCCTTAAAAGAAACCCTCATCAGTGCACTGATTTATTTATTTATAGAAGGCTACATATCACAGAAATTTAATAATTTCCCTGCAAATGGGTGGAGATGCATTTGCAAGAAACCTGGTGCTGGCCCAGTAGCAACATATGAGAGCTACCAGCACATCCAAGACAAACCCATTCCTTTCTATAAGTGACAGTGTTCAAATTTTAGGCTCTGATTTCTGATATGCTTTTTTTTTTTTTTTTTTTAAACTATTCCTGAAGGAACCTAACTATCTCCAGTTCACAGATGTGCTTGTTACAAGGTTTTGCTGCTACTTTCCCTTATGGAATTGTAAGTTTATATATTTATTGGGACTGAATAGATGCTTCATTTGTTTTTCTAGCCTCATTAAGGTGACAAACATTATGGATACAGCCACCTCCCATCATCCATAATAGTAATTGTATCATCTTATCCATGTCTCCCTAGGCAGACTTTCTTGTAAATCTTCTCTATACTAATTTACTTTTTTTTATATAACTTACGAAACTCTCATGCTCAGGATTGATTGTTAAATAATTTCCCTCAATGTGATTGGAATCAACAATGTTGTTAGAATATCCTAATGTATGCATCAAAGTAGAGGTGGGCAATCTTTCCATAGGTAATAGCTGAACTGTTGCATGTGAAGGATTTGCCTGTTTTGTAAGATACTTGTTAATATATTCTTATCCTTTCTAAAATATATCCATTACCATAAATTGTTCAAATGCATGTTGTTATATTTCAAGTTGCTTTTTGATTATTTTATTTCGTATTTAGCTATTTGTTATTTTGTAATTTTTATTATTTTCCATTCAAGCTGGTGGCAAATGATCCTATTACCACAGTCATGAGTACTGGGAAATTTAGTATGAAATTTATGTTCTTTTTCCTACAAAGTACTTGGGAACTTTAGCCACATAAATCTACCTCATACAATAGGCCTATGCAAAAACTGGGATTTGAATAGAATACTTTGTACCTAAAATAGATCCACAGCTAAGAAATGCTGCGAAGTTCACATCACCCCCTTTGAATCACTTCTAAATTCATATCAGATTATACAATTCTAAAATGCAAAAATAAAAATTCCATACTTCTCACCTAGCATGAATACTCAGCTGAGAATGCTTGTAAAAGAGAAAGCAGGGTTAGAAGGTCAACTGTAATACATAAACATTGGAAAAAAAAAATAAATAAAACAGGCATCTGGACTTTCTAAAGTGGTTCATTAAAACAGTAGAAGGTAAAAGAATGAAAGAAATGTCATGAGATATATGTGCTTAGTTTTCACACTTTACTGCCATTTGATATAATTTCAATGCCACAAATTAATTTCATGAGATCAAATTGAGTTGGTAGTGACCAGGAGAAGAAAATTACATTGATGAATAGTCCCCACATTACATGTAAATAATTAAGGAAGACCTTGACCTGAGGACAGATAGAACTTCACATAAAAATTTATACAAACAGGATCATAACTTAAAAGGCACCTTTAATAGATATTCATCATGGGTAATTTTTATAGATAGGAACATCACAATTATGAGTAATGTCATGAAAGTGATTTCTTAAAATACATTCCATCTTTTATCATGACAACCCCAGTAGGCAAAAATAGCCACTGAGAAACTGTTGCCTAAAAGTATAAAAATAGCCACAGGTGGCCAGATACAATATTCACTGACCAGAGACATAAGTTTACCAAAAAGTGAAAGTACTAGACAATCATGCTGTTGTTCCTAATAAGGGTTCTTTATCCAGTGTGCAGAAAACCAATTCAGAGTCAAGATACTTGGTTTATTCCAGTTCTGCACAGAAAAGGGTGCTGGGCCATAGTTCACATAAGGTAGCACACCCCCGGGAACCACAGAGGGTCTTATATACAAAAAGGTAACTAATTAAAAAACACACTGCAATGCCTGATTGGTTACCTCTGACTTCGTTACAGAAGCTCATTTGTGCCTGTCTTGATTCCTATCCAGCTCATTATACTGAAGTGGTCCTACACTGACATGTGAAGTCTCTCTCTAGAGATGTATTACAATGTATTCTAATCAGTTGAAGGTAACTAGAGGCTATTTCTCCATCCTATCAGCCACCACCAAGTTTTTGGTTAACTTCATGTCCAGCTACGGTTCCTGTTGAATCTGTTTTGAACAATAGCTTGACCACACAATGGCTAATACAACGTTCTGTTCTTAGGATCTCTCCATTCCTCTTACCATGTTTTTAAAACACACCCATCATGGTTGCCTAACTTTTCTTAAATTTTTAACTCTCCTCAAGACCAATACCCTGGAAATTCCCTGTCATGTCATACCACCATCCAGCAATGTATGGTTTCAGATGTCCCTGATCCAAAGATTCAATTTGGATGCAATCTAGATATTTATTTTTAATGTGCCTTGATGGATTGTTCTTTGCAAATTTCTTTTCTTCGTTTCTGAGCTGATATATATTTTCTGTATCCAAATACTCATCTGCTTAATGATGTGTTATGCAGAAAAACACACCTTTTCTGCATGTTTCTAATAAGACTACTACTTGGTAATTTCATACAGTGCCATCTTCTGAATTCCTTCACCTTGTCCATGGTATTAGTAACTTCTTGAGTTTTCAAATGCAGAAAAAAATTTAGTCTGTTTCGTTTTTCCTTGCTCCATGTTTCTGATCACATTTTCCATCTCCTTTTTTAAAATATTTTCTCAATCAATAGTATCCATGTTCCGATGGGATGATTAGAACTATATAGACCACAATGTGAGTATACTATGTAGTATGCTGGAAGTTCTTTAATAAAGTTTTCTCCTTCTTTTCCCACTTTGCTATTAAATCCCTTTTCTAGAGAATTTATGAATACAACAAACAGTGAAAGCTCCAACAATGGATCTTGAGAGTACTTTCAATCTCCTTGCATCTCTTTCACATCTCGCCACCTAAATTGTTTTTCCTTGTTAGTTATCCAGTTGTCAACCCAGAAGGGGACAGTCTCTCTGGTCTCCTTACAGCTTAATTTCCTTAAGTCTCTGGAGTGTTAAAAGATTATTTTAAAACCAGATCTACTGAATTCCTCCCCTTTAATTTCTTACCTCAAATAATGCTGTTAAGATTCATGAATAAAACCTTTCTTTAGGAAAAAAAAAGTGTGTTTTCAATTATGTAATTTCTCTGTGTGTTTTCAATTATCTCTGTTTTCTGGTATAATTTATTTTATAGCTTACATTTTTTTCCAGTGTGAAAGCAGATCTTATACAGAAACAGAAGTGTCCTCTTTTTTTTTTTTTTTTTTTTTAAGCATTTTACATTTCTTATATATGCCAATAATATACCTCTATATCAATTTATACCATAATGATAACTTTGGAAAATTTCAGCTTCTTTAGAACTGTTGAGAGAAAACCCATCTGATCCTGCAGTTTATCATCCATTTTATCAGTTTGCAGTTAAGACTCCTCTACTGCAACTTCAGTCTGAAACAATTCCTTAAATTCAACCCCTGTGAAGATGAGTTTCTGTGTGGGAACCTCCCTTTAGCTCTTTTCTAGCAAATGATGGCACAGGGGATTAATTTAGCCTTATTTTGGTGTTTCTTTATACCTCAACTGGGAATCAGCAGTATAAACTGGCAAAATTCCTGTATTTGTTGTTTTTAAGAAACTTTTTAGTATTTACTAATGTTAGTTCAACCTCAAAATAATTTTTGGTCTGCCCTATTATGGCTTTATGTTTAACTAGAGAGTTATTTCTTTCTAATTTTCTTATTTGGCCAAGTCTTTCCATTTCTTCTTAAGCATGCCTTTTACTTCTAAGCTTCTGTGGTTAATGATGCTAGAATTCTGTTTATCACTTTGATTTTATGTGGTTCTTTCAGAAGCTTTTCTTCTGATAAGCAATACATGTTTCCTTGACGCTGCCACTGTAATGTCTGAAAAAGTCTTCATGCCACCTATAAGAATTTCATTCTTTCCCACACTCTTATTAAGTCCCTTTTAACCAATAACCTTTTTTTTTTTTTTTTTTTTCCCTGTAAGGCTGTTGAATTTGAGTATAATTTCATACTGATGTTAGAGAAACGTTTTTGCAGTTATGTCTTGAACTTTGCTCTACCTGTTGGTTGGGATTTAATCTCTTTCATAGCTTTTTGAAATATTTGTTCCAAGAAACAGTTGTTTATGGTGCCTAAACACTCCATTGTGATCACTATACCACCTACACATGGCATAAATGAAACTTCCTGCTATTTGTGGGTTTTTTTTCCTCTCATAAGCACACAGATTTCCTTTATAAACATTTTATAAGCATTATGTTTGGGTTATTCCAACTGGTTACCATAGGCTAATACTATATTCATTCCACTTATATCTGGGAATTCAATTCTAGCATTTCAATTTGTTAGGATTCTGTAGTTCTCCTTCGGTTATTCAGCTCTGCTTTCTCCGAGGTATAACATATATCTGTCATCAATATGACTAATTTTATAATTTGATCAAAAGGTTTAAAATGTTCAGTCATATAATAAGGAAATGCAATGGATAGACCTCAGGATTAGAATTTATCTGGATTTTTGAAGTATGAGTTCTGGTATAAACACCTTTTTTTTTTTTACATTATATTAGTTTACTAGAATGTTTAATGAACAGTTTATTGAATGAAAGTTCTCAGTTTCTAAACTTCTGACTAGATCTAGGTGAACAAAATAACATTAGTTCACAATGATCAAGACAAGTACATAAAACTGCCTGTGCTAAGCATTGCTGTATCTGACAAATCTCACTACATCTACTTCAGACCCAAGTCATACACTCTCGTGTCTTGTAACTCACATATATGTCTTTATTTCACCTTTTTGCTGTTCTACTGCACCTCTCTATACAACAGGGAAAAAAAAAGAAGTTTCAGAAGATGGTAGTACTTGAAAATAGGTTCTTACTTCGGCTTTCCAGGATTTGATTCCCAGCTATGCTATTGACTTCCTGTGTAATTTCCCTTTGTCTCTCACTTTACAGGACTTTGAATTAAACCCTATATATATATGAGGTAGAGACAGTAGAAAACTGCCTAGATTGTTATAGCAAATGATAAATAGTACAAGTCATATGAGCTGTCATCAGAACACTCTAAATTACTGGGGAGGTTTTTTGAGGTTGCCCTAATAGCCTTTACTTACCACGGTAAAGGAAGGTGGTAGCAATATCTACTTAGGCAAAATTAAGTTCTGTTCTGTTGCTTGTATATGACTCATATAGCTGTTACTAATATCCATCCTCTTATTTTTGCATGTGATCTATTTTACAAAATATTCTAAAATTTTGATGTGCATTAAGAAAAATCTTTCTGTAATTTATTCCTCTCAGAAAAAAACATAATCATGCTTAGTCATTGTCCTAAATTTTCTCTATATGTTTTATGCAACTGAAAAATAAGTGTAAATTGTTCCTAATTCAAAATTAACTCTATTTCATTCACTTGGTACCAAGGGCACCACCAACTTTTTTTCTTGACTAGAAACTGAGAAAGGCAAATGGAAATGGTATTGACAGATCTCGGAAGATTTCATGAGACAGTGTTGCTGAATGGTACAAGGATATGGATAGAACCAGGAAAGCTCCAGATTGTCTGGATACTGAAATCAGGTTTTTGAAAGGACACATGGGTAGTTAATGTGAATCATGGGCTCCAATCACTGATTCTGCTGTGAGTGATCTTGGCAGTTTGATGCTATTTAAAAGTAATCTTTAACACAGACACAGGACAGATTTCTTTTTTACATATTCCTTTAGAATAGTTTGCAATGTGGTTGCATTTATAAGCTCTGCCTAAAATAGTTTTCACTATAATAAATCAAAACACATTTATAGGGTAGCATGAGATTAATTTCAGATAATTATATGACATTAATATGACAATTATTTTTTTACATTAAATCGAAATTGGAAAATTGTGTAAATATGGTTCTGTATACTTATCCATTCAGGAAAATTCTTGAGCATATGCTTAACCATAAATATACGATACAATCCTCCGTATCATTAGGAAGTGAAGACATGCCATATGCTTTCCTGAAGAGTTGAATTTCCACATGTGACTCAGTAAAATTTTACTCAAGATAAATAAGCATCTAGTTCATAAATGGTGATTTTTAAAAAATGTCAATGTTGACAAGTAGAGAAGTGAATGTCCCCTGAAAGTATAATATTTATTTTAAAAATGCATTGTTAGGGAAAGAATATTATCCATCTTTTATGGAATGTTCAAAATCCTGTGATATTTAAATTCCTCTTAAGGCCTGTTAATCCAAATATATCAGTTAAAGAAATTTACTTTAAGTTTTGCTCATTTTAAACCAAGAAATGAAATACCTAATCCTTCTCTAATATGTCTATAGTCATCAGTGCCCTTCTGTACAGCTGGGGTTTTTTTTGCAAGGGACATCTGGGGACCAGGTGAGAATATATTTTAAAGCTTGAGGGTGAGGAGGCAGCGCTTTGTGTGTCTGTCTGCGCAGCCTCCTGGACAGCCCCTGGTGGGTTTCTGCATGGGAAGGTACTGAAGGCTGCCTTCAAACTGGGCTCTCATCTGAAGGCAATCACAGACCTTGTTAAAGGTTTGGAAAATGTTCGTCACCTTTCATTCAGGCTAAACGGATGAAGCAATTAGACTCCTTTGTGGAGTAAGATAGCTGGAAATAGGCTTGGAAATTGTGAGCGGGGAAGCCAGCTACTGTTTTTCTTCCTGCCTTAGGAGTTGAGGAGCCTCTTGTGTACACTCTTTGTACGTAATCAGCACCAAGAAAAATGCCCAGCTTGCATTATCACTTTCTCTTCTCATGAACAAGCTGGCAAGATCCCAGCCCAGGTCAGAAACATCAGTAGACTAATACTGCATCTTTTGAAGAGGCATACTGAGCTCTGCTTCTTCAGTTTCCAAATTACAATTCAACAAATTAAACTGAGATTTTGATGATTCATGTTTATGTGCTGAAGTACAGTAATGCACAAAGAAAACCTGGCTCATTGGAGAGAGAAATCAGCTTCAATAGTAAGAAGCATATTCTCCATCTAATATTTAGCAGTTATGATGGAAAACACAAATTGAGGAGAGGGGAATGAGTACTTGAGAGGCTATAGTCATCTAAGATAAAGGGTTTTTGCTAGCACTACTGGTGTAAAGTGTTTCTGGCATCAGTATCTCCCTTTAAGCTGTACTGGCATTATGAAATTGATACAGCTAAAACCTAATAGAAAAAAAAAAAAATCTCTTTGCCCGAGAATTTTCATGCCAGAAATTTCTTGTTCTTCAATTCAGAGGAAGAATCCAGTTTTTGCATACTGAAGGTGAACAAAATTGTCACCTACAGTACATCAGGTGCAAACTGTAGGGGGGTTCACACCAAAAACCCACCTATACTGCACTCTAAACTGCTAGCAGAGATGCACTCAGAATGGCTGAACTTCTTCCTCTCTGATGTCTGCAATCTCATGCAAATCCAAATGGTTTCCTGTGAGCAGAGATCCTCTATCCCATGTTATTTTGATCAGTGAAGAAACTAATGTATGAAATACCTCAATGTATTGTATTACTAAGTGTTTAAAAGACATACTGACTGCAAAGCTCAGTGTTACTCTATATCTCCCCGATATCCCATGAGACAAAAACATAAGAATAAAAATTTGCACTACATATTGGGAATTATTTTCTGACAGCACAGGAAGCTGGTGTTAAAGCTGTATTCTCTTATATTTTGATGCTTCATGTATTTCAGCATAAATGCTTTATAACAGAGAAACCCTGCAAAGAATAAGCTATGGCAATGTTAGTATTGTCATAATAAATGGGATTTCAAGGCAGAAACAGTAAATCCCTCTATCTAAACAGGCATCAAGACACAGCAGTGATTCTTTTTTATTTCAGATTGAAACAATACACCTATTTTTTATAATTTCAGAGAATGCGGTACCAAACAATGTCATGTGAAAGACACACCTGAATTCTGAGAATAGTTCATGTGAAAAAATCCATCAATGTCACACCTGTCAAACTGTTGACTTGATTTGTTGGTTTGAATTTGATACAGATCACAGTGTGAGTAAAGAGAGACCAACTCCAGCAACAAATAAATAGAAGAGGAATTAATGCTTAAAAAAAGAAAGTTTTAAAAGACACCTTGAAAATGTGATCCCAGTTGAGTGTCTAAGGTGCATTCCACTGAGTGGCTAGAGAAGCAGGAGAGGAGGATACCTAAACAGTGATCTAGAAGATGACATTTTTGATCTGATACTCCTCTGTGGTTGTAAATTTTAAAAAAAGTTTAGGAGGTCCAGCTGCACCCGGAGATATTATCCAATTTTTGCGATTTTTCACTGCAAGCTGGCAGAAAATCTTACTTTGGAAAGACGGTAAGAAAACATCAGCCTGTAAGGAGACCACTACCTGTGTCCCATCCCAGCTCCAAGGAAAGAAAAATCTTCAAATCTGGAAATTTAATTCAACTGTGCTGATGGCATAAAAACATTTTGTAACCGTTCTGTTCATATCATTGCTAAAAGTCCCCTAAAATGTTAAAAACTGGGCAATATTTAAGAACTTCACACTAGCAACAATAACAGCATCCCCTCTCAGTAAGGTTACTCTGACTTTTCAGATTTTGCTTTCTGCAATATCTGGGAAGCTAGTGCTGCAGTGGGATGGCAGGCTTTTCTTTGTTGGACTGAATTATGTTTTACGTTAACATCAAAATGTTTCTACAGCAATCACTTTTCTCCTAAAACAACACAAATTTGGAGGGTAGGATGTCTGAAAAAAAGAAACTAAATGCAGAGGACAGTCTTCACCAGGGACTCAGTGGATGAAAATGGACATGAAGGGACTATTCTGCAACTTAATATGAGATCATACTTAACACCAGAATACAGGTTTTAGCTTTTAATAAATGGAAGATACCATGCTTTTGGAAAGCAGGAATCACATGTAAACAACTTGGCTTTTTGCCACAATTTGACTTTTTATGGACATCTTTTATAGTTATTTTCACTGTTCCAGACAGCAAAAAATTACTTTTTGCAGAATAAGTTTTTTATTAACCCAATTTTCTTATGCTATTTTGTACATGAACTCTGATCCAAATCAATACATATATAAATTCTTTCAGTGTTTGCAAGAAAATAAACAACTGGCTGATAAACAAGTCAGTCATGTGATGCCAAAAAAATGGATTTAATGGAAGACAGGAAATATGATTTATAACTTGGAAATAATATCTTTTGTATTATTATTTGCTCTCTCAATGTACAATATCCTTGAAATCAGAAATATTGATTGCATTTTGCAAGTGAGATTGAAAGACTGATTTCTTTCTAATTTGTTCAGAGCTATTATGGGTCCAAACTACAGCAGTAAAATCCATAATGGACATCCTAGAATGATATGACCTCTCCAACCAGGACACTGTACCTGAATGAAGTGAGCAGAGTTGGTCAAGATATGGTGACAGATTCCTACAACAGCTCCATGACCATCAGAAATGTCAGAGCGTAGGTGGAGGATTGTCAATCCCAGGCAACAATCCAGGTCCACCTGCTATTGCCGGACCCTAAGGCCACAAATTCAGAACTAGATGTTCTTCAGTCCTATCCCACCATCTCAGTCCCATGCAACCAGCACCCCATCCTGTGCAGCTAGGAGAAAACAGAATGGCCCATGGTGGTAGGTGAAGATGGTTTGGAGGCATTGCCTGGACATGCTTCCAAGATGAAGAATGAACAGCGCTCATATTCTGAAGGTTCTTGCTATAGATAAAAAGGAAGCCTAAACTACATGCACAAGACAACACAGTTACTTTATATTAGCAGAGCTCTAAAACCTTGCATGCATTAGCTGGTGCTGCCAATTCTTTTATTCAGCCAAGAAGCTGTCCTTGTCAAAACAAGGGGGTAATGTAAGAGTTATCATGAACTCTGATCCCAGGAAGTATCAGGATCTATTTAGTGCTCTTAGCCCTCACCAGAAGCTAAAAGATCTGAGTGATCTGTCCTAGTTTTGTCCTGCTCTGTCAGGGCAGTTGGACTCCATGCTCTTTGGAGGTCCCTTCCAACCCCTAACATTCTGTGATTCTGTGACCATTACCACTTTTCAAGAATATACTACAGGACCTCCTGTCTTTCACAGTGCAAAGAATTACAGGAAGGCAAAAATGCATTTTCTGTCCAAAAATGGGGCAAGAAGCTTCTGCTCATAGTAAGTTTTGAGTTGGACTTTGATTTTCTGAGCCTCTGAAGCACTGAAGACTGAATTAACCAGGATAATGCTGCTACAAGGGCACTCAGCTTTTTGCTGAACACATTCTCTACTGAACTGCCAGGATTTGATAGGTGAGTGGAATAGCAGGTTGTGTATCTGGCCTAGTAACTAGTAACACTAGTTACTCAAGTGTAACTAGCTACAGATAATCCATAAATAAACCCAGCTGGATACTGCAAGGTGACAGAAGAATGCAAAATATGCAGTAGCCTATTAGTGCCACAGACCAAGAGGGACAGGTGGTGGGCAGAGCATTAAAAGACCTATGTTCTTTCTTTTCCCAGGCCTGGCAATACTTGAATTTATCTTTGGGCAAACCCAAATCTCTTTGAAGTTTCTTTGACCTTTGTGAGGTTGCTCACAAGCCACAGGATAACAGTTCAAATCATGACTTCTTTCTTTTTTTTCTATCTGCCTTCTCTAAATGAATCCTCCTCACAAAACTTGGATGAACCCCAAACTATGTGTGACTGGAGCTACAGGTACGGTCTGCTTTCGTTTCCTTGGCAAATATTATATAGATCCAGAGCAAACAAACAGACAGAAGCAACTGGGGAAAAAGAAAATAAATAAAGCCACTTAATCAAAAATTAAAGTATTCCTTTGCACTATCTAGAATACAAAAAGAAAGATGAGTTAGGGGTTGATAGAAAAAAGTGAACAGAGACAAAAAAGTTGCTTTCCAGCTCTTGCATGCAGTACACAGATTGAGATGCAAACAGTGCTATGTGACCCAGCTTTTCAGTCCAAGTTAGTACTCATATCAGATTATAGTTTGCAAACACAACACAAACTTAGAAACTATGTGGGAAATAAGGTTGCTACTTACACCCAGAAGAAATCACAAGCTTCTCGCTGATAGCTCAAAAGCAGAAATAGAAGCAAAATTTCCTATGAATTTGTCATTCGGCTCCAGTTAGCAATATGACAGCATGTTAGTAATGGCTGCTTTGCTCATTTCTGCCAAGGGAATTCCACAATCTGTTCTACACGGGCCTCAGATTCCTCCAGGTTAATCTAATGCATGATCTCCAGCCTGAAAAACTTAAATACTCACAGCTCTTCTCCCTAAGAAACAAACATATAATCAAATCTCATGCTTCAGGGAATAAGCTGATGGCTGCAGGCTCTGCAAGGAATACTTCCCCTATTTTATGGCTTTGCACAAATTGTGGAGTTTGCCTTTCCTCTGAAGCATGAGGCATTAGCTGCTGCTGGATGCAGAGCTTAATAAACCAATGTTGAGCTAGCAGAGACTGGTTTGGGTTTTTTTTTATGTTTTTGTCAGCAGCACTCTATTTAGTTTTTTTCCTCTAAATTCTGAGGCAAGGGAGAGCTATTAATTGGCATCTCTGTTTGTGAAGATATGTCTGAAAGCATATACACCAAAAATGGCATGACCTGTAAAGCAAGCATGATTGATTATCTGGGGATCATACCTATACTTGGTATCTCTTTCAGGATCAGAAGGTCTGCTGTGTGTAAGTAGAAACACAGCTTTGATGAACGTTTCTCAAATGAGCAGATCTCTTGGAGGATTTGCTATAGCTCTCCAGTATTATTTTATGTGCAAGCCACCAGGCTGTCCTTATAGCACAGAAAGTAATGCAGTTGCTGTTTGGTTTGTAGACATCTGACAAAATACTGCAAGCGAATGCAAAAGGCTTGTCCATGGGAATAGGAATACAGTTGTAAAAATACCTGTGACACAGGTGGACTCCCCTCACTGAGGCAGCCAGCTCTCTTTGTCTCACCACTGGTGCTCAGAAGATAGCAATTCTGACTCATTTTCACAAAATTAGGTTTCATTCCACCATTATAGCTTTCCTATAAATTCTACAGGTTGTCAGGACAAAATGTGGAGCCCAGGAAAAGCATTGCAGCTAAATTACCTTAAGCAAGGGAAAAGCCTTGAATATTTTACAGACTGAGTGGCCCTGCTTATTGTGTTAGTCATAAACAAGCACAATGCGATCTCACATCTGGGTTCTCAGCTTCTAAATATGCTGAAACTGCCAAGGCAACAGATGAAATTTTTCCATTAATAGCCATTGAGCAGACACTTATTCTATGATCAGTTTTGGACCAAGAAGTAGTATATATGGCCTTGTCACAGCTAAAGTTTGCAATCAGAAATAAACAGCCTCCATTTTCTGCTGATCTTCTTAAAGAAGGAAGGCCATTTATGCTGACAGCAACCACAGAAGAGTAGATAAAAAAATATTTTTAATGAAACTGGAGGTTCATTTAATAGTTGATTAAAGTGGGGTGAATCATTTCTAGAAAGCCAGGTTTGTTAAAAGGCTGCAGCTGAGAAAATTCAAGCTTTCCCTTCAGCTGCCTTTAAATTATTTCTCCTTCTGAATTTTTAGTGTTTGGTGCAGTTAACTAATCTTCTAGCTCCCTTTTGGTTATCATCTTTGGAAGTGCAGCTAGGAGCGAAACACCTCCTGGAAACTACAGTGAACCACTCAAGTTATTATTTAATAATCTTCATTCCCTCTAGGTGATTACTGGAGAACCTCCAAAACCATGACATTTCATGGCAACATAGAATATCTCTGCAACAGCCAGAACAGTGATCAGGGACCTTGGTTCAGAGAGTGTTTCATCAGAAAGTGATCACGTTTCATTTCCTCTGTCTAGTTCTTTTATGCATCTGATGCCTCTCAAACCAGTCTTGATGCTGGAAGTTGTACAGAACAGGTGAGGTCCCCATTGTAGATGGGAGCGATGCCAGTCACAGAGCAGCTCTGACCCCTGGGTGGTGGTCTGCAATACACAGGTGAGATATAACCACAACAATGAGAAACAATGGGGTAAATTGTCAAAAGACACCGCTGAAAGAAAAATGTAGTGGACAATTCAAAGCGCTTAATCAGTGCAGCATAAGAGTAAGAAAATGTATAAGAATAGAAAAGTATGGGTTTTAATCTCCCAGCTAATAGCTAGGTGGAATTAAGACAGCAGCACACAGAGGATGAAATGCAAATACAATAGTAGGAACCTGGATGTGAGAAACAAAACCAAATGATTTATGACTCTGATTCCCAAGTGATAAGAATGAACATAATAAAAACAGAATAGTAAAACTAGTTAGACAGAAGAACAAATCACCTTGATAACAATTTGTAAAATAAATAACTTTTCAATAAAAATTGGAACTGGAAAGAAAGTGCATTTTCACACATAGCTCAGAGATCACATAAATGCCAAGTGATGTGACAGTTGCTGAAATAAATGCTCTTTTTATGAACAGCAGAGTAGTAAAGCAAGCAAAATAGATGCATAAAATGGGTAAATTTCCAGTGTATTTGTTATTGCTGCCTCTGAGCTGCAGTAAATTACAAACTAATTTTTACCTTTTTCTGTGTTCATGAATACATTTTTGTGACTGTTTTTCCACCCCCTCCCTTCACAACTCCATTTTTTAGAGATTTATATTCTTCTTTAAAGTCTATAAATAAGAAGTAGCCAGGTCTTCTCTATATGAGGGAAGAGGGCTGAAAAATCAGAAGAAATTATTTATTATGGATATCTGAACTTTCTTTGCATAAATTCTGTTATCTGTGAGCACATCACTTCCATAAAACTTGTTTTTGTCTGGATATTTTTCTCCTTACAAATGAAATCTCAAATAAGTTTTCTTCCAAAAAATCATGGACCTACCCACCCTGTGGTTTTCTCCTTTATATTTCTTTTCTTGTTTATAGTACAAAATCACAGTATATTCTCTTTATTTACTGCTCACTATACCTATAAATAAAGGATGTAAGATTATCAAGACACAGTGGACTGGAGTCAAAAAGATGAAAGATTTATTTGAAATACAAGTTGACCATTCCCAGTTGAAAGGAGGAAACTAGTCAGTCACTCTAAAAGTGAATAAAGTAAGCAGCACAGAGAAAATGTTCCTCTCTGACTCACAATACAACCTCTACTGTGTCCTCCCCACCCCCCCCAAAAAAAGCCAAGAAACACACACTCTGAAAGAAGTAGTAAGATTAAAGTTAAGGACCTTTAAGTTGAGACATGTCTTCATTTTCCTCACCTGTCTAGTCCTTTATATTGTTACAAAATATTATCCTGCTTTGCATCCATGTCGTAATCATTTTTGGACTAACATAAATGAGCATTCAGAGAGTAGGGCAAACAGGAACATTCCCCAGAGTTTTTCAGTACATTTATGAGGTCATATGTGCAAATACAAGAGGGTTAATTACTTACTCCGTTTGTATATAAGCTATTCTTTAATATAGCAACAGAAGAACATAAAGGTGATAGCTAATCCCTGAAACCACGAAGGTGTAACCCACCTATTCTTGTTTTCAAGACAAGGTGAGGGACCTGAAATCTCTTCCTGAATCTCCATTAATGCAAAAGAGCAGACATCCATTTAGCCACCCATCTGCATCTGTTTCTCAGAGCAGATTCCTGGTACAGAGTCCTTCAATTCTCATGACTTCTGTGGCTTTGCAGAGACAGACATATTATTGAAACTGGATGAATCTTTTTAAATTGAATTTCTCAATCACACTCTTCAAGATTTACCTGGAGCAGATTAATCCACTATAACTCAAGCCCTATTTAATCTAGCTGCCTGATTAATGTGCAGTTCCATCAATTTGCACATGAAATTCAAAACAGGCGTTCCAGATTATTCACTAAATGAAAATAAACCCAGCAAAAGAGAAAAACATCCTGCTAACTTTCCTTAAAAAACTCACGTTGGCACAGAATTAATCAAGTAAAATAAGAAATGTGTCAAACCTTAAGGACTACTTTTTCTCACTCCCCAATCCCCAGTCTTTCCTTACCTTTACTGGTCATTAAACCTGCTAAATATACATCCTGTCTACCCATGGGACTGTTAGAGTCAAAAAGGAAAATAGCAAAGTATTTTTTATGGAATTAAACCATTTTTAATGGAAGAGTGTCTAGGAACTCTTTAATGGGCTCTGCAGTGAACACCCAGTGTCCAAAGGCAACCCAGTACTGGTGGTCAGTGGAGAACATCTGATTATTTGCTTTTTCCTTTTGCAGGCTGGAGAGTAGAAACATAGCTGAGGTTTGCTATTAAAGTCAGAGGTGGTATCAGTTTTCAACTACTGTTGATTCAGGCTGACACACATATCTATATCCTGCTAAGCACAAACACTGGTCTCTGTTACCCACACCATCTTAATGCTTAGCAGATTGAGCTTTTTCTCGCTTGCTCCTCCAGCCTTCATTCAAGTTTGTTATGAATTATCAATTGTATAATTGAAAATAAGAAAAGCCATGCAGGAAACTGAGGGCTTTACCTGCATGTCATTTGGACAGGGCCGTTACACAGGATGTCAGGATTTGGAAGGAACCTTGGAGATCTTCGAGTCCAACGCCACTGCCATAGCAGGATCATCTAGCACAGGTCACAAAGGAACACATCCAGGCAGGTCTTAAAAATCTCCAGAGAAGGAGACTCCACAACCTCTCTGGGGAACCCGTTCCAGTGCTCTGTGACCCTTACAGTAAAGAAGTTCCTCCTTACACTTCACAAGTATGTTTCTGTCTTTCTAGGAAATAAAAAACATTGCTGATTGAAATTATTGGCAAGGAGACAAGAACACATTTTTTTGTTGTTGTTGTTGTGTGACTCCAAAAAAAGTTATGTTTTGGTTTTTTTTCTGACAGCTTGCTATCAATCATGCATGAGTCATAAAATCTTTTCATCAATATGACTGTCAATCACAAGATAAGCTAGACTCAGGAATCTACAGATCAAGTAAAGTTGTTTCCTAGCAGTATTAAATTCATCAAAAGCTTCAAGCACCATTAAAATCTATTGTTTTTAAAAAATCTTTCTTCCCCCCGCCCTCTGACTAGATAATTGTTGCCTTCTGTATTTTGTGAAGAAAATGTATGAGAAATTACCTTCAAACTCCTTGCTTTTAATGATTTTTTTACATGTTTTAGAGAGATTGAATATCTATGAATTACCTATCTTTGGTCACATCACGTGGTTCATTCCTACTCTCTCAAATCCCGAAACTATATAGCAAAGCAACTACTTGATGGGTAGCTTTGTAAAATTCATGATCTCAGATCTACTAATAATGTCTCTCAAGTCATCATTATCAAGATTTACAAGCATCATCAGGTCTTAGAGGTAACTCCACTAGTAAAAAATACACTTATTTTAGGTTATATTTGTATGTAACATTACATCTGCACTCACACTGAAATTCCTAGGCATTAGACAATGCAAATACTGGCATAATCATGAAATTCACAGGCTCTGTCTCCATTATCTATTTTAACCATATTTAAAATAATTATATGTCTTAGATATTTCATCTACAATGAAAGAAGAGAAAAGAAACTTTCTAACAGATTCTTCCTCAAGGATGCATAATGAAACTCCAGATTATCTAAGATTCGTGGATCTATCATTTCAGGAAAATACTCAAATTATAGTTCTTAAAAAGTTTCAAATTTTATTAATTCCCTATTGAGTGACAGTAGAAGAACAGAATACAAGAGCTCTTTACGGCAATTGCAAGAGATCATTTGTGAATAACATATATTGTTCAGCAATTGGATGGTCTTTAGGAGGGAAGGCATCTTCAGACATAATTTTATCTTGTACTGTGAAGCCTTTAAAAGCTAAAGTTTGAAATTGAATAAAAATACCAAGATAGAGCAATTTCAGTACTTCTAGAATAATCTTTTCAAAACCATGTTCTATTTGGTGTGATGCTGCCTAATTTCAAAAAAGAAAGAGGAAAAGGAGTGAGAAAAGAATGTGGGTGAAGTGAAGAAAAGAATTTTATTCAATTTGCAGAACCTGATTCAATTAAAATAGTAAATTAGATCATCCCATCTCAGTGTGGTTCCTTATTAGGTGGAACTGCAGTCACTGTGAACACTATAAAAGGCAGCAGAGAAAGACTATCCATAAGTAACCATAAAAGAAACACTGCTAGCCATTAGACAGCCATTACAAAATACACAATTCCTATGCATTGCACATGATCAGACACCACTCCCTTTTTATTTTCATTCATTAGAGACTAGAGACCAAATGCAAATTAGATTTTGTTTTACACTTTTAAGATTATGCTGTTCTGTAAACTCCAGAAGTAAATTAGTTAAGGAGTATACTTCAGAACTGTTTTGGAACTCAAGCCCAGATCTAAACAGAACTTTGTTCAAACTGATTTGTTGCAGCATACTCTGTGCTGGGATGAAGGATGCCCAGGACAACCACTTTGTCCAGGAAGCAAACATAACTTTGTTTCCTGATCATTCCTTTTGTACACATGCAAGTGTCTATCACAAAAGAATGCAAAGGATGACCAACTAAAGAAAAATAAATGAGCTTTACTCAGGCTTTACATTTTTTTACTTAATTATAAATTTAGTACGAACTTATGAAGTAATTTCCCCTTGTTTTACTTTAGAAGTTCAGACTGGAATTTTAAAGTCTAGAGAACTGGAAAAATGAGATTGCAAGAACCGAGAGAAAGAGAAATTAGACCTTTCTTTAGCTGAACAGTTACCTTCGTTGTTTTGCTTTGACTTTGTCAGCAACTAATTATATCCAAAGACAGCTTTTTGAAAAAATATTTAAGAGCTAATACCTTCTACTAGGAGACACAGGAAATCATAAAATACATTCCGTAAGGCCTCCATCAGGATGACAACAAAGGTGCATAATACAATAACTGACATACCTTTATTTGCAGAAATAAATGTGGTGGTTTTCCTTTAACAGACAAAGCAGTATGAGAAGAAACTAAAATCTGAAAGAAGTATCATATAAATCTTAAGTAAATGAGATTGACTGAAAATAACAGTCAGGTTTTCATGTTGTAAGATAACTACTAAGACAACGAAACATCTTAACCAGAATTATTTTGGTGGCACTGGCTCTGATGAGATTTTTGTGCAACAGATGTGGCTACTTATTGATGGTCGAGGGAAGGAAGACAATTGTTACATATGCTCTTTAAGGAAAACATGACAGGCTAATTTAGGAACAGTTAAGAAAAACAGCTGACAGCCATTGATAGCTACTAAAAGAGAAACTAAATTAGGCACTCTGAGGAGTAGAAGATATGGACCAAGAGACTAACAAATTGCTTCAGAAAACCCTTGCTTTGGCTTAGGCCAATTTTTAAATGTGAGTAACAAAAGTAGTCAGGTAAACAAGCAGTGTGCAGAATTTCTGAAAGATAAAGTTTGATCACTGGAAGACCTTTGGTTTAGCTGGTCCTGGTGATGCAGATAGGACAGTATGAGAGATCCCTTACTTATTCATAAACATGTGGCCACACTTATTTGAAAGTGGACGGAAGATAATGCAAAAGAAATCAGTAGAAGGCTGCAGGTAAAAGACAGTAACTATGTCACAAAATTGCATGCAGTGGTTTGCGTGGCCTTGGTGAGAAAAATGAGGAAAGACAGCACCATCAAGGAGCTGGTGGAGGAAATTCAGAGATCTGAGTGACTTTTGCTCTGAAGTCAGCAAATGGAATTTTGTAATTCATAGACATCAATAATTGAGCATAAGGCCTTATCCTTCACTTTGTGCACCCAATTCTTAAATAAATCGTTGGGCAAAACAGGTGCTTAACAATGTTAAACTCCTTGCACCTGTCTCAGTTAGCCAGAATAAGAGCATAAGGTCCTTTTTATTTAAAAATTTAAATCACTTTCAAAAAGGACCAGAAATCAATTGAATCTCTTCACACTTTAAAAGCTTCATCTACAATGCAATAGGTTTTGGGTTGCTTTTACATTACACTGTGGAAAAAAGCTGCTAGGAATGCCAGTGGTGGATCATGATTAGTTTCAGAGGCAGCTGATTACAATTCAAGAAGCCATATGAACAAGCAGGATTTTTTGCAAGGCATTTCTTTTTGTCTAGATGTTCTTTTCTGATGCAAGTTTTTCTTTAAGAATTAAAGTCTCTGCCTACTTAGGCTACATGGAGTAGGTCATGCTGTAGTTCACCTTAAAGCTGCATAATATGTATGGTATATTATTACGTCTTTTTCTATCACCCTTACCATCATCCTTGAAAGAATAAAAATTAAAAAAAAAAAAAAGACATTTCAAGGACAGGTTGCTTTTAAAAATGTCCAGTATTGCCCAACCATTACAGTGGGTTGTCAAGTCCCTTAATACAGAAATAACAAGTGATGAAAATTACAGAAGAAATTGCCTGTTTCTTCAATTAGAGAGGTTGTGTCAGAATTACTTTCTGGAAATGGAATGTTACTAATGCATGTGGGTGAAAACAAATGACAAGAAGTTCTGCTTCTTTTTTCTTTTCTTTTTTTTTTTTTTTTTTTTAGGTCTTGAGAACAAAGATCAAGGCTTTGAATGCAAATAATTTGTGTTTAAAGCATTTTAAACCACTTAGAAACAATCAGTGTTAAGTCTGCATTTTACTCACAGTTGGAGAAAGCTACAGGAAAAAAAGGCTTTGTAGAAGGAACAAAATAACATAAGTTTGATACTAAATACATAGACTTAAAAGGATTTCATGTTTATTGTTGAATTTTTGGCTAAACATTTTTTTCATGAAGAAATAACAATTTCATTGTGAAACCTTTGCTAAGGGCCTAGTTTTCCATTTGTGCACACAGACCAATTCATATGTGCAAATATGTTTGTGCAAATATCCACCCAAGAACTATAAGCAAACTGGTACAAAGGTAACAAACATTTAAAGGTTAACTTTTACTGTATTTGTAATAATAACTACCAGATAGAGAATTTTTCTGAATTTTTGGTGAGTTCATCACTGAATGTGTATTTCAGACCCATTCAATACCTGCTTTTCTCTAAGTAGAAAATAATTATTCCCAAGTGGACATTTGAAGACATTCCTAAAAACACAGTTTAATTTATATTGTCCAAGTAGAGTTCTATTTCTAGAATGTGTTAGAAAAATTTCCCTAGTTCATTGGACGTTACAATGAACTTTCAATACCTTGTTGAGAATTAGAGTGCATAGAATAATTAAAAATTAACATCTTGTGGGCCACTTCCTTATATTGTGTTTGATGCAGTAGCAGAAATACAACACTTCATGAATATTTTTTGGCACTTTTTACTGCAGTGAAAGAGGGTGTTCACTCTTGCAGGAAAAGAATAAAGAAAGAAAATTAATCAAAAGGGAGCAGTACTAGGAAGGGACACAGAAGACATAGAAAGGCTTTATGTCCAGGTCTAATTGTTTCTGTAGAACATCCTCCTCATCCATCCATCTCAAATAAACTCTTAGTCTCATGTCTCTGTCTTCCTAACTCCCAGTATTTCTCTCTACATTTAATAAGTACAGAAATGCTTCTTAAGGACATAAAGATTGAGACTGAAATCACAGATCCTTTAAAATTCATGACAAACTCCCACAGATGTAACAAACCAGAATTTCAACCAGAGGATATTTTACTAAGGCTGCATGCATAACAGAAAACATCATGTAAGTAGAACTGTGAGAGTCATGAATGTTTCCTATCTGTACCCTCCCCATCCTCCCAATCTTTTCTGCTTCACAAAGAAAAAACTTTCTACTTTGTATCTTCCTCAAAGAACTTATGTTTTATAGTTTTCTTTCATTTCCTTTCTAAAACTCAATTTCATAGAAGAGAAAGTAGTTCTCAAATTTGAACTGTTTCAATATGAAAAGTTGAATTTTTTAATTTAGAAAACATGCAATCAAAACATTTTTCACTTTTTTTTCAAACTTCTTATCTACTTCATTCATTTTAAGGTTATCCATTCACCAACTTTGCCCAAATGCAAATGTTACAAAATTTTTTTGTTCCTTCATTAAGGTGCACTTTTAATAAATGTACTATCTGCAAAAGCAATTAATCTATCCCTAGCAATTTTTCTTTACTCTCAAAAATAAATAAAAATATTGTCTTCTGGTCCTTCAAGTCCATAAACATGTCTAGATGTCTATATTATGCAGTAGTGAAGATTAGTTTGTAATTTTTTCTATTCTAAATTAAACCCAAAAATTTCTGATGCAGATCGCAATGTCAACTAACAATTTACACTTTAAGGCAGAACCCCTCCCCTGTCATATATTTCACTTATGGTCTTGTTTGAGATTTTTCTATTCCTATTATCAAGTTCATAGAAACATACACTTCCAACATCCACATCAACCTCTCTTCTAAATACATGTTTACTGGGTAAGTTGACAAGTGACACAGATAGAACAGAACTTCTACTATTCTGAGATATATCCAGTCAGAAACAGTTTTCCTCAAAGTACATAAACTAGTTATAGATGAGAAAGGTAAAATTTCCTAAGCTAGGTAATTTTTGATTTGCATGAAATCAATGATTTACTACAATGACTCATGAAGCTACACGAAAAATTATACTACATCCTATAAACATCCAATGTGCCATAAAAATACAGCAGAAATTTCTCATTAAAATTCTACATTTCTTTCTGTGATATCTTCCTGTATAAAGTGATGCATTTGTCCATTGATAAAATGTAATATGTATGTAAAGTAGAGCTAATAGTTGCATAGCACCATAACTCTCCTGCACACATTGATTACACAGCTATATAAACAAGTAAATTTATCTAGATTAAACATCAAGGTTTCACAAACCGGCAAGCTTTAGGTTGTTAAGTCATTAGTGTCCTTCTGTGACAGGACGATTTTTTAAAACAGCACACAAGTGTCAGGATATAATATAACATGCTTAGCAAATGGGGTTTTAACAATCTTTATTATTGATCAGCAAAACACTGTATTAAGTATTCTGAAAGACTCTGAAAACATGTATAAAACCAGCTGTAATTAATTAAAGTAGCTTAATTCACTGAAATGTATCGTAGCTATTCAAAACCAGCATGATATGCATAAGGAGAAGCCTGGGGGTTTTTGCCAGCATATTGTTTTATAATCTCCTTCCTCTATTTTCTTTCCCTTGCAGTAAAATCAAATTGTCCTCTGCCTCCTCCCTTTCTTGAGTTCTGTTTTCCCCGAAAGAAAATCATATTCATTTATTACAGAAGAATAAATCATCAGGAATCACCAAGCTCTTTTTGCCATTCAGCTGTTTGCAGGATGAGGCTGACTGAAGGGCCACTGGAGCCAGAGTCTTTCTGTTCATTCCACAGGGCACTGGATTAGGCCCATTCCTTGTATTGCACAGATACAGTCACCTAGCACAGATTTGTTTATGTAATTCAGCTATGACAGAGAGGAAGAAACAGTTTTTTATCATTTCGTTCTTATTTAAGTACTGCATGGCCTGTATAATTTTATAACCAGGGCTAAGAAATCTGTTCTGCACAAAGTAGATTACAGAAAAAAAATTAAAAAAAAAAAAAAAACAAAAAAAAAAGGGAAGCGGGGTTTGTTGTGTCTAATTAAGAGAAACAGTTATTGCAAGATACTAAAGTGTTGCCAACTGTAGAAGAAAGGCCTCTATCAAGTATGACCTGTTGTTAAGACAGAAAAACGTCCAGCAGGGCACGTGTAAAGTGCCAACTGAGCCAGACTGTGCAATACTAGAAGGTACTTGTAGTCATCTACCAGCTCAGCTCATCTGCGTGGTGCCATTCAGCATCAGTCCAAACTGGATATTCTTTGATGTTTGACAAGGTGCTATAGAATAACAAACCAAAAAAGACATGGTTCACAGTAGCCAGTTTCCTGGCAGTAAAAATGTATGTTGGGATGTTCTTAATGTGTTGCTTAAGTGTGACCAAAATTCATTTACCTTGGTAACTAAACCAATTAAAACCTTTTTCCTGCTAAGATAAATGCCATCTATATTCTCTTGTGGACTATATAGGCCTTTAGCACTAGAGCCTCGTACAATCCAGTCTTTAGCATGATACTTTTGTTTGGAGATTAGTGGAACATACATACTGTGACTGTACTCCCAAGTCCTCTGATTCTATGGCAGAGCCACAGTAGTCTCCTGTTCTTAGCTTGTCCAACCCATTTAATATTTGGTTGGCACAGTCTTCTGCCCATGTAAAGTGAGACAAATGGCAAGGGCAAGGCAAGGCCAGGGCAGATGCAGCCATACTGTGACTGTGGGAACAGGACAATAAATACAGTGTCACAGGATGGGAACATACCCACTGCAGCAGCCTGGAAAATGAGGGTGCTATCACCTGCTTAGCTCCCTGATAACTGCAATTCTTCAAGGAGCAGAGCCAGATTATTCAAAAGACAGCCTTTGAAAAAGGGCACAAGAAACAAGTAAACATCTTACACTGTATTCAGAAATATGTACATGGTCTTTTAAACAAAAACAGATTGTGGCAGAGAATTGCCTGAGCCAGATCAGCAGTTTCCCATTCAAGCAGAAATAATTCACTGTGATCCTGTATTTTGGCCAATATGTAAAGATTTAATGACAATAACAGGCACAGAAGAAATTAAAATCGCTGCTGGAAGTGTACTTGTTTGGATAGTATAGAAAAGAGCAGAACCAACCTCATAGTTTTGTTAATTAAGAAAGCAAGCATAAAGTGCATACTCTATGAAAGGCAGTACTGAAAACCATGAAAAATCTTTGAAAGCTCTTGAAGGTAAAATTATCCCAAATCCAGGAAAGGGTTATAATAGTGACACCATTATATTAAACATTTATTAAACATAGCCACAGGAAAACACATAAAACACTGGAAAAGGGAGATAATATGTTATTTTAAAAACACTACACTGTAAGTGGCAAATGCTATTCTAGCGGGGTTTAGTTTAGCACTGAAGTCACTGGAGATAGGAGCAGTGTTTGAGTGGTGTAAGGTATTTACACTGAGCTGAAGTGGGTGGGAGCTGCCTCTTGGGAAATAATTGTCTTGTCAGAGTCTAAATTCACATGGGAAACTGTCTTATTGGAACACTACTCAGGTTCAGGATTACTTTTGTATTAAATGAGAACAACAAGGAAACTTTCCAGATTAACCTACTGGTTTTGACATTTAACTGAGACAGCTTTAGGACCAAATTCCTTAACTAGGCACAACAGCAGCTAGTATCTGATCCTCCACACTTTTAGTATTCAGGTCATCCACATCCAGGGCAAAGGCTGTAGATTATGAAGCAGGAACAGTTCGGGGATGTGATAAAAAGAATCTTAGAGACTTTGATAGATGAAACCATCCCATTGCTGTACATAGATGCAGGTTTAATGAAGACCAAGGAGAAATTTGTATTGAGAACTCCAAATGAGAACCACACGGCATTGTGGTCACCTGGTAGCTGTGGCATGGTCACATTTGGCTACCAAGTCCATGGCCCCGCTACCCCTTCCACACACCCCCTGGATTTTATACCTCAGGGAACAGAAGGTAAAGCCTGGAAGGTGACCACTAGAATGTTCTGATAAGCACAAATAGAGTCCTTAATTCCCTGTACTTTGGAAATAATCATATGCTGTACAAGGCCTATATAACTCAATTCCCAGTAGCATTTTTGGGCCACTCAACTGTCTAACATGCACCAATGCCGATGTTAGCAAGCATTTTGCACAAGCTCCTGCATTTACTGAAAGTAGTTAAGAAATTTTTCTTCAAACTACATTTAATTTTATCCCCCATATCACACCTTCTGGAGTGTAGAGGCTGGAGCACATTTGGGCCCTCACCTGCAGTGGAACTCTTGTTTAGTTTTCCCCAGAAAGGATTGTAGTCCATGTACAACAAAACCTCTCTGTGAACCAAGCCAAGACACAGCAATAGATCTAAAGTAAAACACCAATATAGATGCAATCAGTGATGTCTTCATTAGATTTATCTGAGGTCAGAAGATCTTATGCTTCCTGCAGTTCCTTCAGGAACAGGTGCCAAAAACAGCCTGGCACAAACAAAATAGTGATGGGGAAAAAAATAATTAAAAAATAAAACCCCAAGGAGTTCAATCCATGAATTAGGAATCATCAAAAGTGGTTCAGATGATAGCTTGACTAACTAACCATCAGACACTGTATGTACCAGACTTACCATGCAGGAAGACTCTGACCCATAGGGAAGATGACATATAGAAGTATTGTAGTAGCTCTCCAAGACAGTCAGCAAATGTTTATCTGATAAAGTCCTTCTGCTGTGAGTTATTTAGACAAAGGCACACATGGAAAAAGCACCACTTTTATGACCTCCAGCAAAACCAACTCTGCACTCAAATTCAGCAACCAAACTCCCTCGCAAATTGCTTTAAAATGTGTTGTGTTCTTGCCTTACCATTTCTGTAGTGCATCATCTTTCAGGTTACATCACCATCTTCTTTAATCCAGGAAGGAAAGTGTCAGTCTAAACCATTTGGACTCAAAGTCATTGCTAGTATTTCTGGTTTCAACTAAAGTAGTAATTTTTGTCATGTCTAAGTGGAACTTCTCTCTGGGAAAGAAATGGGGCATCTCATGACAGGCACATGGCACATTCAAATTGTAGCACCTGCACTTAATAGTGTTATAACTCACAGGGAGAGAGAAGTATATTTCTCAGGGGAGAAGAGAACACATTTTTAATACCACTACCCCTAGGCCTCTACCAAAAACCCACTGCCATGGTCAGGCTGTTTGCTGTAGGTATTACCTTGCTTAGACAGGTTTTCCCAGCTGGGGAAGTCACTCTGCACTACTGGAGATACCACTCTATCATGCTTAAATGGTGTAGAAGAAGCAGAAACTTCAAATTATCACCCTCATTTGGAAAAGAAAAAAAAAAAAGGAAATAAAATGTTTTCCAAGGTCAAATAAGCTCTCACCTAAAACTTGTTCATTTGATGACATTCTACCTAAAACAACTTATGTGGATCCAAAGTCATAATTCAATGTCTTCTCATCAGCAGTCTTATTTTAGGAACTTACTTTTCCAGATTAGTCATTCTTCAAGAAGTTTTCAGTGAATCTCAGTGACTGAGCACCAGTCCTTCATTATCTCAGATCTTACCTAGAAGCCACAACTGTTCTGAGCATTACATATCCTTTTTTTTTTTTTATAAAAAATCTTTTTGCCTTTCCCGTTTTGCCTTATCATCCTGGACTCATCCAGAAAAAATGTGGCAATGTGACAAATTAATCCCTCCCTCCAGATCCATTTCAACCCCAACTGCTGTGGCTGTGACACTGACAGAGAGCATGCCATTCCATTTTCTGGGGCTGATCCAATGACAGGTTTGTCAGTTTTTCTTAACAAGGAGTCCCCAGTCACACAGATCTGCCTCTTTGTGATAGTGGTATGTATTTCCAGTCCTTTCCCTTCTGCTCTGCCTGCTGTCTGCAGATCTTTCTTCCTTCTGTTCCCATACTCTCACATGGTCTTCTGCACACTGACCTAATTTCTCCTTGAACTCCTCTTTCTATTCCATCTTGTGTTTTGGTTTATTTTTTTTTGGTGGAGGATTTCTATATATATATTATTTTTATTTTATTTTATTTTTACACAAATGTTCTTTCTTTCTTCCTTTCCATTATAATTCTTGTCATTCTTAAGCAAGTCTTTCCATCAGCTGTTTCTTTCTCTTTTATCCCTTATCACAGGATTTCCCCCACCTCCCTAGGTCTCTCTTCCCACCAAAGAACCTGCATCACACAGAAAAATTCCAGCTTTTGGTATCACTAAACAGAGTTACTATTAAGCTACCCCAGACACTGTTATTTATTTTACAGTGAATTTCAACATATTCTGTTGAATAGCTGTTGGGTTAGGGATAATCATTAGTCACTCACACACATTTGCTAAATTTACAGTGATATACTGTAAATATGTATACATATTTCTAGGACAATATTAGATTATAGATTGAAGTATTCTTGCATGGTACTACAAGATTACATCATCTATTTCTTTTGGAACTGAGTATTTTCATACCTCATGTCTAGGTTTAGGGTCAGGACAGTCCTATAGACCTATAATAGACATGCTCTGTTAACCCCTCTCCCTTCCCAAAAGGGAAGAGAAAGGGAATAGCGAAGAGAGACTTATCAATTATAAAGGAAAGCTAGAACAACTTTAATAAAAATAATAATAATAAAATGGAATATATACAAAAGTAGTATTGAACCCAACCACTCTCCCCTCCAGTGGCAACTTTTACCACCACCACTGATGCTGTAGTAGGAGCAGGCACTGGGGAAGTGCCTAGAGCAGCAGATGGGAACTGGAATCAGGAGCTGGATTCTGGAACTGGATTCAGGAACACACGGGTCAGGATGGAAGGCAGAGTGACCAAGAGTCATCCTCGGATGCTGCCCATTGAAGAGGGGGCTTCATCCTTGTGATCCCTCAGCTTTATACCAAATATGACACATATGGGCTGGAATACCTCATTGATCAGTTTGGGGTCACCTGCCCTGCCTGCTCCTCCCTGCAAGTTTGGCCCTTTATTTCCTGCACCCCCCAGTGTGGTGCACAAGATCCAGCAGTGGCCTTGGTCTGCACACCAACCCTTGGTAGTAACTCTAAACATAGGGTGTTATCACTGCTGGCAGCAGACACTGTCTGTGAAAAGAGGCTGCTAACTTCAGACAGTGCAGTTAGTTAGAACTGATCTGAAAAGTAAAATCACTGAATGTAATGGTTCTATTCTAACTCAAACCACAGTACTGAGCTTCATTTCATAATGGGCCAAATCTTGCTTGCCTTGTTCTCTTGGAACATGCATTTCACTGTTTGCAGGAAGGGCACTACAAATTCTAGACAAACAGTTAAGCATCTGACTCTGTGCTATGCATCAATAAATTCTGAAAGTAACATGTTCTTTTCCACTTATAATTTCCATCTTGTAACATTGTAATTGTATCCTCTGTTTCAAAAGAAAAATCACAGCAGAAAAAATTGTCCAAAATAGACAAATGTCAGATTGGATATGATGCTGCATTGTGCCTAAAATCAGTGAAAATAGGATTATGACAAGTTTGAGTGAAAAATGTAACATTGGACATGTTTCTCTATTTCATTTTGGTCATAACAATCTGGTTTCACTTGCAAATCGCTGAAATGCTACTAGCTTTTAGATTAAAAGATTGGTTTTATATGTATCTAAAGAAAACAGATCAATGTTTGCTCATAAACCACTCTAATTTTGAAGAAAATCCCTAAAACAACTTTACAGTGCATCAGGAGGAAAAGGACAAAATCCTCTACAGCAAGAAAGAAGGTATTCTTGACTGCTGTTTCTATCCAGAAACACAGGAACATCTGGGCATGCAAGGGACCATCCTACTGCAGGCCTCTCTACAAAAACCAGAGACAGAGGTCTCCATGTCTGGGAGCAAACACCTGTTTTACACTCACCAGCTTCTCAGCCAGACAGTGCACCTTCACCTGCCTGCGCCAAGCTGCCAACAGCTTGAGTTTATCTCTGCTTTAGCTCCTGCTTTGCATCAAGATTGCAGTGGCCATGCTGTCCAAGTACTCTAAGAAGCTGATTAATTTCTACTAACTTCATCAACTATTAAGTGAGGTATATTCAGCCATCTAAGGCCCCTTTGTTGTACAAATGACATTCTCAATGATACTCAGCATAGCTGTCAGTTATTACTGAGGCATATAATGCATGAACAACCATATCTGGTCTTGGCCCAGTTTCATAATTCTATGGAGTTTTAATTTTTCCTCATCAGCTATCAAAGGAGTCTTGTTCTTGGGGGAATCCACTTCTGGCATCTTGGAAATGAAGCTTGTGAAGAATCAGATTTAACCATTGAAACTGCCTGCTGCCATACACTCATTTTGGCTATTCAGTGCAAAGAAAGAGAAACAGAAAGAGGGAGAGATTTCAGACAAGGATAGATTAGGTAGGGCCAAGAAACAGACATGAGTTTTAATGGGGTCAGCCCCAAGACCTGTGTGGATGGGCATAGCATGGGAATAGATGGGGCTGAGCTTGGATGAAGGATAAAGGAAAGATGGAGAGACACCTGATTACAAAAGGAACGATATACAAATGGAAAATCAAATGCAGAGCTCAGTAAAAGCTGCATCTTAAATTCTTTTCCTGTAAGTTAATATATATAATAATGTGACAGATTCTTATCAGCTTCATAAATTTGGGCTTGTGGAGTTCGCTCTAGTACTTATAATGCAATTGTTATTGCTGATAAATCTTGTATTTCATCATTAACCAAAGAAATTCTAGGTCACAGACTATCCATTCTAAAATAATGAAGTATCAAGCCTTCATTTTCTTTCCTAAATAACAAACCAGATAATTGTTCCTATTTTACATAATAGGCCAGCTTTTTTTATAGCAACATATCATCAATGCAATTCACTAAGTGTTTCTTTGTACCTTTTGCAAAGCTAAAACACCTAGTAGACACAACAGAGTACGTATAAAATACCTACACAGTTCTTCGTGTGGAAGGAGAACTGATACTCAGACCTCATAGTTCAGATATCCCAAAACAGAGCACTTGGACTTCAGTGTTAGACTCAGTAACATCTTTATAATTAATACCATCCATAAGATAAAAGCACCACATACCAGAATATCAAATGTTCTAATGATACGGGAACTTCCAAGGAAAGGGAGATTATTGAGCAGATTCTCCCCGCAGAGTGGGGTGACACAGACCCCTATAAGTCTGGTGAGCCCTGTAAGTATTCTGCTATGTCCTTCATTAATTAAGCACTAAAAATGACATCTTCAGGTATTCACTTTCAGTCAAAATGGAGTAGGGAGTTTCAGGATGATCAAAAATGACAGCTGACTTTACATCTACTTGACTTTACCCTACTGCAGTTCTGATATGGACCTGCTGCTGAAAAGGCAATCAAACTTTGTCTTGCTTTCCATGTTAAAACAAGCTATGACAAAATTTTTAGTTCACTTCCTGATCACTGACAGTTTCAACACACTGCATCTTGTCTAGAAATGAACAATTTCTCGAGAATGAGGACTCTTACCACGTGGAAGTAGAAAAAATTACTTTCCCTGAGCCAAAGCAGCAATAAAAGATTTAGAAAGTCCTGATGCTCTCAGCAGTCACATCCATGGAATAAATTTGTCTAAGAGCACTAATCTAATTCATTTCATTTTTCTGTGATTATCTGTCAGTGGAGAGGACAAACTCTTCAAAGAGGACTTCACAAGGCAAATAATCTGTTTACGCACTAATGAAAGAGGAAATTCTCCTCATATAAAACACTTTTGCAAGAATGCTGCTAACAAATCTAACTTCAGTTGGTATCAGATATGCATCATGTCAGCAATTTGGGAGACAGAATGATGCTGTTACTGAGGCTATTTGAGTTACCCTTGAAGATTCAAGCAGCAGTGATGTAGCTTTTATAGTTTCATTTATTTTCATTTCTAATGACAGTAAACTCATGATTTATCTTAACTTCAAAAATGTGTAAAAAAGCAACAAGAAAATAGAATAATTACTTTTGGCAGACATGTTAGAGTTCAGGATGTATCCAGTGAGAACAGAAAGATTTTTTAAAATACAGAATTATGGTAATTATGTCTTATTACCTAGTGTGTATTGTGCATGGTGAATTATCTATGCCTAAAAATGTGGATTGCCTGGAGCAGCCCTCATTACAAGGATAAAACTAATCATGAATGTGCCAGTAAAAATCACAGAAGAGACATACATATAGTCTCAAGAGTCTGAAAAATGAGCTTTACTATTCTTTTAAATGAAACAGACATTTTCTGCAATGATAGCTTTCTAAATGGAATACTGTGATATTCACTTCCAGTTATGCAGTAAATTCAAGTGAGATAAGCCCAACTTCACAAGCTGAACTCCCTTGGATCTTAAAGGAAGAACCAGCAAGCCTAGAGACTGTTCTCTTCCCTGTTAATCCCCCCCTTAACAGACAGATGAGTGCATATTGCAGACTGTAGATCCCCAGCTATGCTCTCACACTAGTGAGAGCATGAGCATAGCTGAGACATGACCCTATGTCGCTCCAAAATCCACTTGACTATGCTATCAGATCATTTGGTCAGAGCTAACTCATTTTGTCCCTCGGCAGAATTTATAATTTCAGCCTGAATACAACCACAGTTCTGCAAAGTTTGCTTTTTGCGAGTGCAGCAGAGCAAGCTTGTGCCTGTCTCTGACCTCATACACATATGCAGAAAAATGATGCATTTCACACTAAAGATCTAGCAACTTCTAGCCACAAAAGTATGAGCCCAAGTTCACTAGGAGGAAAAGATTGCAATTCCTTTTTCCCTGATCTAGGCATTGTCTTCTTCTGTTTACCATTAAGCCACTACTGCAGTTTTCCTGTGACATGCTTTTTGCCTGTATCTTTCATCTTTTTCTGAAAGAAAAACTACCATAGAAGTCTTCATTTTTGCTTCAATAGATTTTCCTCTCATCTCTTGCACATGTTTATTTCTAATGTTTAAATGACATCCACACCCAACACAACTGCAGAATGTGTTCTGCAGCCTTTTGAGGTACTGTCTTGGGCCATCTCAGAAACTTTTTCCCCCAAACCAGGAAAAGATTCCTCATTTTTTTCCACTACATCAGGTTTTTCTGACCTACCTGTTCTGGTTTCAGCTGGCATAGAGTTAATTATATCCCTAGTACCTGGTACAGTGCTGTGTTTTGGATTCAGTATGAGAATAACATTGATAACACACTGATGTTTTTAGTTGTTGCTAAGTAGTGTTTCTAGTAAGTCAAGGATTTTTCAACTTCTCATGCCCTGACAGTGAGAAGGATGGAGTGGCACAAGAAGCTGGGAGAACACACATCCAGGAGAGCTGATGTAAATCAGCCAAAGGAATATTTCATAATATATGACATCCTTGCCAGTACATGAGCTAGACACAGTTGACTGGGGACTGAGCATCAGTGGTGAGCAATTGCATTGTGCATCACTTGTCTTTCTTGAGTTTTATTTCACTCTTGTTATCTTCCTTTTCATTACAATATTATT
>JAAGNO010004868.1:24756-47184 GCA_033439905.1 Ceryle rudis | reverse complement strand
TTCAAACAGGATGCTAAAGGACAAATACATCATTCTGGTGAGATGGTGAATAAAAACAAATCTCAGCTCTTCATTTTTTAGAAATAAACATTCCTCTGTTTAATATTTTTAAACTGAAAGCAGAGAGGATTACTGACTCTGTCCTCAATACAATGGTATTTATTGTTAACTTTTATAACTGTATTTTACACTAACATAAGGACTTCTGTAAAAGACAAATGCATACATATAATGTGTCTGAATTTTCCTAATGCATAGCTTGGTTCAGTTACCATGTTTACAATTTACAGCGTATTGCATTAAACATTTTTTTCACTGTCCAATGCCATCTGGGTATAGTTCTACATGTTTCAAATTATACTTTTCAATTATTTTAAATTATTAACCTCTTTTCTTAATCTTTCAACATTATACATCTTAAATTCACAAGAAAAATATAAAACTTCATCCAAGAACAGCAGCAAGGATAGTTGTAGAATCAGTGCCTAAAATATAAGCTAGTTGTCCCAGGTCATTTAATAAATGTAATGTAAATTGTCATGCAGTATATCAGGAATTTTTGGTTTATGCATCTTATCCAATTTAAAAGTAAAACTATAGATAAGTAATATTTTTTAATGTTTGAAATACTTTCAATATATTAGCTGTGTCTTGACAAAAAGAAACATTAAAAAAATACTTTTTTTCTCATACTATTCTTAAGAAATACCTTTTACTAATTACCCTTTAGATGTTCTCCTAAGATGTCATAGTCTTAACTGAACTACTCTGAAGCAAATAGACAGTTCTCACTGCTGTCTGTGGGGTCTTAATTCAAAATTTAAAACATAATGCAGACTGAGTTTTGTGATATCATCCATTTTTAAAAGTAATAAAGAAAAGAAGATCAGAATATTTCTTATACAGAAAAGGCACTTCTAGAAATTCCATTCTATTCAGATAGCTAGGAAAGAAACCAGAAAAATCCTGCTGTGAAACAGGGATACAATTCGCTGATGATACATTGATTTGTTTAAACATTACTGAAAAAAATGGATCAGACTAAAAGATAACCTTAAGAATCAGAGTATTGGAAATAACACAAAATTAAGTGCTATAAAATGAAGGGTCATGTAAAGAATAAATGTCAGACTTTACAAATACAGAATAAGACCCTGTCATTTAAAAATGGCAAGAAAGAGAAATACTTGTCTGTCTTAGTATCATATTGTATATATTTGATTAAAGTATAAAAGTATATCAGAAGATGATTGCAGGCTGCCTAGCTGATGTAATTATGAAAAAAATGTGGATCCAATGTAGGACATGTTAAAATGAGCATTCCACACAGAGAAAAGCAATATTAGTGTCTTCCCTTACTGCAGTGAGAGTTCTCTAACCTATGATTTAGAAGAACACTAATCAGAATTTAAATAGTATTTATCTTGAAACAAAATATAGGTGTACCAAAATACTATAAATAAAAAACTACAGTGATCTTGTAATACTATAATGGCTTATCTAGATAAAATTAATAAATTGTTTACATAAATATGTGGTCAAACTGACCACCAAAAGGGGAAAAAAAAAAAAGGTGTTTCTAATTATTCATAGGAGGCATCCAAATAAGAAAAGTATCAAGATAGGGAACAAGATAAACCCAAGGGACTGTGTATAAACAGAACATCCTTCAGGGTTAATGAGAAAGATGACTGATAAAACCAAAATGAAGCTAAACAGAATCAGGAACAATTGATAATCCCCTTGTTAGAGAAGTGCAATTAACATTAAAAACTTGGGTGTATATATATACCATATATGAGTAAAACTGGAGAAGTCCACTTTGGTTCTGATTTTTGTTGTTGAAGCATACTGGTTCCTGATCACACGGACCTTGACAACACCTTGCCATGTAAAACTGATACAATATTCAGGAAGCTGCAGCAGGTTACCTTTTCATAGACTAGATCAAACAGGCTTTTGTCAAAACCAAAAATGAAACACCCTCCCACTTCAAAAACTGGGATACGTTTTCTTTTTCCTTAAGTTCATTTCCTAAGAGAAAAATTATCCTGATATCTAAAAAGCTGATTAAGAAATTATTTCCATGTTCCTATTACATTTGGATCTAGGAAAAACTCTGTAACTACTAAAACAGAAAATTCAACATTTCCCTGGGCAGCCTGCTCCAGTGCTTAACAATCTTTTCTGTGAAGAAATTTTTCCTAATATCCAACCTGAACCTTCCTTGGCACAACTTGAAGACATTTATTCTTGTCCTAACACTTGTTACATGCAAAAACACACTGATACCCTACCTTGATACAACTTACTTTCAGGTAGTTGTAGAGAGCAATAAGGTCTCCCCTCAGCCTCCTCTTCTACAGGCTAAACAACCCATGTTCCTTCAGCCACTCCTTGTAAGACTTGTTCTCTAGACACTTCACCAGCTTAGTTACTCTTCTTTGGACACCCTCCAGCACCTCGGTATTTTTCTTGTAGTAAAAGGACCCAAACTGAACACAGTATTTGAGGTTCAGCCTGATCAGTGCTGATTTTGGTTTAAAACATTCTCCTGGTTGAGTTTTAAATACCTACGTCTACTTTTGGGAAGTAGGTAATGATGTGAAATATAGCAAACATTTTCTGTAGTTGACATGCCTTAGAGTTTTCCAGTATATAAGATACTGACCTCTATAAACACAATGTAACTGAACCACTATGTATACCGAAGCATAGAATAAACTCGTTTGTTTTTAAAGTATAAGTGATTGTCCAGGATCAGTATATAATGCATTCTTATCCTAAAACAATTCTGATCATACAAAAATGGTCTAATAAGAAATAACTGTGTATATTGATATCTTCTCATTAAAATATTTCCACATTAATGCCCACTGTTCACTGTTTTGTCACTGCTTCTTCAACCTTAAATGAGAGTCTAAATCTGACTCCTTTAAGAGTCTTGCTTTTCAGTAAAGATACTGTCTGGACCCACTCTGATGACAACAAGAAGTACTTGGGAGTCTGGACGTGGGAGCCTCCTCAACATTACTGTCATCTGTGAGTAGCAGGAGTTCCATTTAGTTAAGATATGTACAGTACTACTGAAAAGGTGGTTATAAAGAAAAAGGTAATACAACTCTCAGTTCAGATGGAAACCAGTGGTGGAGGCGGGGAGTAGGGGAAGAAGAAATGCTTTTACAAACTCATGATAATGCAGTGAGGGAACTGTATAGATCAAAGAACTATTTTCTGGTAGTGGGAGGCCCAGGTGAATAGAGGTGGAAACCCTACAGGTCTTTCATAAAGCAATTAAGAATGATATTTTCATAAGGGAAAGGAGCATCTTTTAAAGAGCTTTTACACCCAAATACCTCCTCTAGGCTCTGTGAGAACCTTTCCAGAGAAAGAAAAAAGAAAAGGAAGTTGAAGTCTTTGAAAATAACTCTTTGGCAGAATACACTGAATATTCTAGCAGTTCTGTACTCCTTGGGTGAAATTCTGGGTTTATTGTCATAGTGACAGAAAGGATCATTGACTACTGTAATGCTGTGATTTTCTCCCTGAACAGAAGCATTCAAAAACCTGTGAAAACTCTAAATGTTCCTTCTAAGATAAATACACCACTATTTCTTTGAACTTTATTATTTATTCTTCCATGTAAATTATTTCTCTAGAATTACTGATAATATTGTCTATTTACAGTGTCCCCTCAGTCACACGACAGTGGACATATAAGTCTCACAGTTCTCAGAGAGAAGCTTCATGAGGTGTTTCTCCATTTTTCAGAGAAAAACATCTCAGGAGGAATGTAAGAAAAGATCTTACCAAAAGTCATAACAGGAGTCTTCACCTGGAGTTTTCACTTTTCTCTGTTCTCCACATTAAGTAGGTCATACACTTTTCTCTTGCCGTTACTTAACATAAAAAGTGCCAAAATCTGGATTATAATTCTAAGATAATCAGGTTTTCAAATTGCAGCATTAAAGGTTAAGTCTAAAATTTATGTGTAAGTGATTGCCTATTTTTCCCTCCAACTATTTTTTCCTTCACTATAAGTTTTCCTAATTACAATTATAATGTTATCAGTGATGTCCTAGAGTATTAGAATGCTTTCTTTTTTGAGGGGGCAAGTAATTCTTCAATACTTTGTTGCCGCAGATGCTGAGCACCTCCTGAGGACAATCAATTACTTCCCTCACGAAAGGAGAGGGAAGTCAACATCCTGTGAACTTCCTGTGAGCTTTATTCCTGATAAACAACATACAGAAGACACTTAGCACAAGGATGGATTGAGCTTATGTGCTATGAATTTCTTGCCCCATGATTTTTATAAGGCAACTTGCACTTGCTTGGTAACAAACTCCAAAGGGAATCTCCTATCAGCTCTGATACTGGTTTTGGATAGAAAGATCTTTGTTCCTATTAAACTCAAAAAGCACAGACCTGAAGCTTGCGGTGTCAGATTAAAACAAAGAGCAGAACGTGTATCCTCAGCTTCTACCTGTCAAACATACACTTCTGAAATATATATGGGCTTCATTGTTCTGTCAAGTATAAGACATTCTTGTTAACATTTGGACATAATTTAGGGCATATTTCATAAGCACAACTGTTAAATTTTTATGACTAACTCATTATTTTAAAAGCACTTCACATAAACATAATTTTTAAATTATTAATATAGAATGTTTGGACAGATATTATTTTTATTGCCCTGCACTTCTGAAAATTAACTTTTCATAAATTTCTGTGTTAATATCCTGAGGGTCTTACCATCTTTTTTTTTTTTTTTTTTTAAGACATGAATGTTGAAATGCCTCTGCTCTTTTAACCCATGATGTACAAGACTACTGTTACAGAATATGTATCTAGACACAACCTGATGTAGTTGAAGATGTTTCTTCTCACTTAAAGTCCCTTCCAGCTCAAGCTATTTTATGATTCTGTGATTTTACTGTTTCAATTTATGGAGGTGGGGAGTATACTGAGCTAAGTGCAAAATATTATGGAGATGTTGACAAAGATCAGATATTCTTATGCATATGTATGGACAGTAATTCAATGCTCCCAAATAGGCAGTGTGGGCTGAAGTTATGAGGTAGAACTGATTACAGCAAAAGATAATCAAACCTCATAATGATTAATATCAGTATCTAGATACATATTCTCTGTGAGAATATCCTCTCCTCTGTCTGTGGTAACTCTTTGTTAATGCTAATCACTCAATTTACTTAATTCAACATTGTTTGTGAACTGCTGTTGTGACAATACAACAAATAAGACTGAAGTTGCAACAGCTCTCATTCAAGAGTCAGTGCTGCAGAAACTCCCATTTTATCTCTGAACATCCCTATCTCAGTATCTGCTGGAGATTATTACACTTGTGATGTAAACTTGGGAAGACAAATAGCTGTAAAACATCAACCACATGATGTGAGGATGTAATGAGAGAACAGGACACATCTCCCAGCCAAGAGCTCTCATTTCAAACTTCATATTTCTAAAAGAGATTCAGGATAATGCTTACCAAGACATATGTCTCTACAACATAACAGCTTGTTGCCCCTTTCTGACTGATCACCATAGAACGACATATCTGCCAATTGCCTCATTCAGACTTTTGCTCCAAACAGGACCAGTCCAGATCAAGCTGCCTGGAGTGTTATCCAATCAAGTTTTGATTATGTCTAAAAGAAACATGTATTTTCCTTCAATTCCCGCAAATTCTGTAAGATGTTGGAGTATCAGACTATACAGAATTGAGTTTCCATTCCTGATGAATTTCTGATATTCAAAAGTATGATATTATATGTCACATGAGTTCATTAATTACAATTTATGAATGAAAAAAATTCCTTTAAAAATTAATGTCTCAGAGTTATAAGTGATAATTTAAGACATTATTAATATTATAATTAATGACAGGTGTTTAAAGAATATCTGAACCAACATCTCAGCTAACTTGTTTCTTTTCACATGTACTCGTTTAAAGATGGTTAGAAAGAACTGAAAGAACATCTTCTCTAATCAGGAGGAAAAGATCCATCTTTTTCACCTACATTATACAATACTTCAAACTAGCTTGCTAGTTCTTAGTTAATGGACTATCTCATGGTATTGCTAGGCTATTTTTTTCTCTCCTGTCACAGGAACATCTAGGATAATTCACCTTCATAGGTGCCTTCCAAACTTTCCCCAGTTCTCAGTCTGTTTCAAACAGAAATGTATAACTTTCTAAATAATATACTATCAAAACCACCACTTTTGCCAAAGCTATTTCTGATTCTTCAAACTCAATTCAGTTGATTAAGCATACTATTTGAGATCCTTCAAGGTTTCCAAGACATCTGTGTGTCTGACAGGTAGTACAGAGTAGCTAGAATAGATCCATGACTGGACTGCTAGATGAAGGTGGGACATGTTGTCTTTGGGCACCTGAACAAGATTAGGAAAGATTTCGTCATATTTAACTTTGTGCTTATATTACCTCCAATCCATATATGGAGTGGAATCCACTTTTCCTTCATGCTGGTTTCTACAGTATAAGTGTGTACATGTGAGCTAAAAGTTTAAGCTCCCATCAGAGCCAATGAAGATTTAACTAATGTAGTAAGTGGAGATGAGGAATTCACTCGTCAGTGTTCCACTAATCAAGTGCAGTTGTCTGTTTAATTCAGTTCACTCCTTTACAGTGTCTACTGCTACTATAGATACTACACAGAATCTGAAGCATATAGAGGTCGGGTGAGATAAAAAATAAGTACTATGTGCCTATCGAGTTGTTTTTTAGGACTGCTCAGCCAACATAGTGGTAATTTAGTCAATATGTGATTACAGACATTAAAGACTCATATTTAATTGAGCAGAATCTCACCTATGATGTGTTGATATAAGCCAGGACTGATTTTAGTGTGAAGTTTTTGGATTTAAGGTCATACAGATGGCATTCTGCCTTTAGTGGGATAGGCAATACACTTCTTGGCAATTTAGGTTCTACAGTAGAAAAGTGGAGAAAGAGGCAAACCTGAGCTCTCTAAGAAGAGCAGGAAACTAAGAATTGAAATTACAGATCAACATTGGCTCCATCAATTTTTCTAATATGAAGAACATGTATCATACTAGTATATATAATGAGATTTATGAAAAATATGATAGTGATTTCTTAGCAATTTTATCTTTTAATGTGAATATTTAGGGTTGTATTTCTTTTCATATTTGAAAAAATATATTATTTTCATATATATTTTTTCCTAATCCCTTCTGCTTCTCTAATGTAAGATACTTCTCAATGTTGTTTACAATTAGACACATTAATTAAAAAAAAAAGTAGATAGCTTACAAACATTTGGAAGTTGTTTCTCTCAATGATTAGAATAAAAAAAGCCCTGACTTTTCACTCCTTGCTGACATCATCTTCAGTTCCTTTGTAACTTTTTTGGTAGATCTGTGAGTATATCTCCTCTACAGAGTCAGAAATATAGGGCGATACACAGGATAGCCATAAATAATGTAGTTCAGGTATCAAAAGTGATTTACCTGAAGCAGCAGCAACCTCAGTGTTGACTAATTTGCTATGCTTTTCAGTGTAATGCCAAACCAGATTGTCCACAATACAAAAGATGATGTTGTTTACAGCTAACTCTGTTATCTTTACACTACTTTGTAGCATAGATACAGCTATATGCACACGAACTATTAACACCTTAAACTAGGGTCTGAATTTTCACTTGCATTTTTTGAGGGTTCAATAAGGCGACAAGCATATTATAAGAAATAAATAGCAGTGTCAGCTAGTAGTAATTAACAGCATCAGGACCTCTAAACCTTGCACTTAGAAATCTAAAATATCTTTCTGAATTACTTGTCCTAAATGCTTCAAAATTGAACAAGATGAATAAGTCAATGGTCACTTGCATAGACTTACATGGGCTATCTCTACAGACTTACTCCTCCATGAAGTAACGTAGGCTTCTAAAAGTAAAGATACCTTGAAAAATAATCTACAATAGTCTAGATGACACACTAAGTAAGACAAGTGTACAACTTTTAGCGCCTGAGTTAGTTTGCCTTCCATTTCCTCAGATGGCTGCATAGCACTGCATGTTTAACAGACTACATAGACATGCCATTGCAGAAAATAACTGGGAAACAGGTATTCTTTTCAATTAAGTATGTCAAGCTTTCTGGGGAAAAAAAGAAAAAAAAAAAAAAAAGTTAATTTCCCTTCCCATGTTGCAAATAAGTTTTTCAAAAATTCCAGTTAGAGATTTCTTTGGAATGTTGTCTTGCATTGTGAAGACATTTATCAATTTTTATTTGTGCCTTTAAGTAATGAATTCAGAAAACTGGACATTCAGAGTTTCAAAATGAACCAGTTTTCAGGCTTAGACAGACAACCAGGGTATGTATTGAAATTCTGGGCCTTTCAGCCTTTCTGTTCTCTCTCATATACTTTCCTGTCACTCAATGTCATCTCTTAACTGATAGCCTTGTTAGTATTACTTTCTTATTCCCATCACTGATTGTATTTGAAAAATATGGGGTTTTTATTGAAATTTTCTATGAAATTTGTACCACACTGAAAGAATATTCTATTTGACAAAATCATTCTTGCAGAAAAATCTTAGCCAGTTCTAGTAATTAGTACAAAGTACATATAGCTGCACAGAAACTGTTTTGTGAATGGAAGCTTTTGCAATACCTCTTGCTTGACACTTCATTCTGCTTCCCTCCTTGTAAGGACTACAAGTAAAAGAAAGCTGTAAAGGTTATAAACAAAACTTGTATTATGTTGTGATTTCTTACAAAGTACTTATGGGGTGTGAGGGAAGAAAACAACATAATGTATTCAAACATAATTTTAACTCTCTCCCTTTTCTTTCCCAGGATTTTTTTAGCAACAAAATCTGTATTGTGTTTCTGTTTTGAAGAAAGTAAGAAGTTCTCTGATTGCTTGATAAAAAGAGAGAAAAATGTGTTTATAAATAATTCAAAACATTTTAGTCTCAACTGGAAAAGTTCAAGGACAGTGTAATGACAAAACAATTTGAAGTAATTCTTAATTAATCCTCAAAATTATAATTAAACTTCTTAGGAGAGAGACATTGAAATATGAATCTTACAATAAAATGTTTCATTTAGGATTATTATTTTTTTATGAGTTTGTAAAGATGGATTAGATCTTATACAGCTCTTAAATAAATGCTTTTTCTATTGATTTTAGTATAGGAGATAAACAGAATTTCAGTGCTGTGGTGCCACATTGCTTCCCCTGTATACCTCCTAGCATTGCACTAATTCATGTATAGAGTAGCACACAAATGTAAAATGTAAGATTTGCACATAGTCATAAATACATAGTAAACAGGAGAATAATAATAATAATAATAAAAAAGATTAAGGTCATCTAAAAATGTGGGTTTTGAAAATATCAATACAGTAAAGTCTTTTAGAAAAAGTCTTCAGATGATACTAGTACTTATCTGCTAGATTCATGTCAATGTGATCATAAAAAGTAAGAAAAATAATTAAAAAGTTAAGAACATTTATTTCCCTTGATATTTCTTCATAATATAGATCCCTGAGAATACTATCAATTTCTATATTTTTTGTTAACCACAAATCAATAAATTCACAAATCAAAAACTATGGAGCTATGAGGTCAGATATCTTATATCTTTTGAATATCTTTGTTGAACGCTACTGACAACAAGACTGACAACAAGACTGAAATAAATGTAAAAATTAAAATGCACCCCCCCCCCCCCCAACAAACTAGGCACAATTAAATTGTGTCTATACCTCAGTCACTTACAAAGATCAATTCAAATGTCCCAAACTATTTGCAATTTCATTATTAAAAAATAGTTGTATCTAAATGTATTTTTATGATTAGACTTAAAAATACATAGATGTCTTTTCATTCCTGTTTCTTGAATGAGACTTTTATGTTCCTTTTGTTAGTACTTCCAACATCACTCTATTATTGCAAAAAGAAAGTTCACCTGTAGTCATTGGCCCAAACTCTAGCTGAAAACTTGAGTTTTGAACACTGATGATGATAAGACCAATGTTACTCTGCTCTCACCAGGGAACATAAACACTACTGCTAACTGAAGTGAGGAATAGTTGATCTAAACTGATCAGTTATTAAATCAATTACTATTTGACTTTAACTGAAAAAAAAAAAAAAAAAAAAAAATTAAAAAAAAACCCAGATATGCATTTCAAACATTATACAGGACTGTTCTACTGCCATTTTGTTGGAACTCAGAAGAAAGTATCTACATTGTAAATGCTTCAGATTCTACATTAATCTGGACACAGGCATCTAAATGGCTAAAACCAGTAACTGTGAGAAGTCTGAGAATGTAAAGTTTGGATTAAGGCATGTGACATAGTTAAGTTCTCCCTCTAGTCTGTTGCACCAGAAAAAAAGCAATACATATTAAAGAAGAGAAGAAATTAAAAACTACACAAACTTACACATTCTTTCAATAACCCAACATGATTTGTTCAGCACTTGGCATCATATAAGCACTTGCTTTTAATTATAATAACACTGCTTGAAGAATAGACTGATATATTTGTTAACATCCAAAAAGTAGTATTCAAAAACAGTAGTCAGACTACAGAACAGATGTGCAATACTGTTTGTTTATTTTAGCTTGGGGAAAAAAAAAAAAAAAAAAATCATGCATCCTTTAAGAAACTGGCTATGTACTGAACACTCAGGGCCAACGTACATCACCCCTAATCTTCAGATGTGACATTTTTGCTTTCTTCATGATTGTTTGCCTGCAATGTATGAATAGTACATTTGTACTATGAGCATAAACAGCAGAATTCCCGATTTTCAATAAGATTTTCACTAAGACCTTTGGAATATAACTCAAAAACTTTGTCTTCGTGGGATGGTCTATAGTAATAGCTTGAAACTCTTTCAGATATAAAGCCTCATGAATTTTGCTTCTGCTACCTGAATGTTATCTATGTGTTTGTGCCCTTTCAAGAATCTCTCCTGCAAGCACTGGTGTCAGTTCAAAAGGTACTTACTTTGAGAGTGAGTAGGAAGACCTTCTAGTCTAGTTTTAACTTGTTTCCATTGCTGAGCAAAGAAAGCTCAGCCCATCATGTTTTGGATCTGAGACTGTTGATTTTCAGTGGTTGTACTTATTTTTTCTCCCCATTTTGGGTTCTGGTAGGTTTTCTGGTTGATCTTTGGATGACAAATGCCAATCTCAGACCAGGATGCAGCCATACCATCTTGTTAACCATTTCAACAAAACTGAAGTTGCATTATTTGCTTAGGGAATTAAAATCATAATATTACTATAAAACATGCCAACTCACTTCAGATCCCTCATTTCCACCAACTTTAAGATATATGAATAAAACATTCAGAGTGATAGTGGTAATTAGAATTGAACTCATTTAATGCATTTTCAATGTACTCTGGAAAGAACTTGTAATCATTTTCAAAGTGCAGGAATTTAATAATATGATTTTGCTAAGTTTCAGCTGTACAAGAGCATCATTCTCTGAAGTTAAACATCTTTAAAAGTATGTGTTGCTACTTAAAAAGCAAAAAAAAATGTTACTGTGACTGTTAGAAGAAGCATGAGTTATTAATTTTACTAAATATTATTATTTATGTTATTATGCAAGCATCAGTATACATTACACAGTTACATCATTCTCACTGAAGATATACAACATAGCTAAATGCAAAATATAGGTAAATACCCTCTCCAGAGATTTTGAAATGGGACTTCATATATGTGATAATTTTGTGAACTGTTTATAAACTATAGCTGTATTTTTAATAACATTGCTGATGCAGAAATAACACTACCATGTAACAATAATTTTTTTCTGAAATAAAGACATGATTTTCCTCACTTTAAATGCTATTATGTAACAATTGATGTTAGCGCCAAATGAGTTCAAATAGCAGGTACAAAGCAATAACAATGGCATGTAACATTCATGTTGAAACCAATATGAACAGGTATCAATGATGGTGTAGTATACAAGCCACTTGAATATTTGAGACACTATTTTTTAGTGCAACCAATTCCTTAACTATCCTCACATACTATATCCTGTTAAGGCTTTATTGTTCTATCAATAAAGGGATGAAATTCTTTTATAGAGGAATAAATAAAACTTACTCTCATAATAGTAGAAATAATTGTTACAAGTCAGAATTTCTGGGCATTGCATTAACATCCAAAAAATGCCCTATCATAAGATCTAAGCATAGTGTTCAAAAAATGGTACCTTCCAATAGCTCGCAGGTGCAGGAACCATCTGCACAGAAAAATTCACTGGCTGTGGGCCATTACAATGTTACCATACAATATCTGTCACTAAATTACAATGTCATGTTAGTAATATATTTTCCACACATTTGTAAACTTGTCTGTTTCATTTTATATGGTAATATTTTACAAGTAAACACAATCATGAAAGCATGTACTGTAAATGCATAAATAATTTTAACAGTCAAGCTGGATTACTTTTAATGGTGCAATATGTTTGTTTTGTTTGCAACTTTACAGCTAAAACCCAGGATGTATAAAGATCCAAGGGTTAGATTATAATGTATTCACTGTTCAGTCACTCCAAGAATAATCATTGTCATAAGCAAACAAACAATAGTTCAAATAAACAAATAGTCTATAAAACCCAGACTGTTCTTACTCCCAAAGTTGCCTGGTGTGCAGAGCAATTTTGTATGTCTAAACCCCCAAACTATTACAGAATTCATATTAGGAAAAGAAACAGATGTTCTAATGGTACAAATACTTTCAAGTATCTCCTCAGAAGAGTTCCACTAGGATAAATACAATCATTGAGTTCAACTATGCAAAATAATTCAAAATTTTACCTTACCAAGTGTAAATTATAAAGTGTATGCACATCTTCTTGTTCAGCAAATAACATCAAATAGGCAAGTTTTTTGTTCATTTTCTACAATAAAAATGTATTTCTCTGAAACAGAGAAAACCATCTTTACTCATGAATCTGTAGCTACAATCTAACAGTTTGGACATGGGACAATGCTTATGGCTTTAGTTTCTTTCTTCTCAAAACCAGTATTTATCTTAATTGCAAAGCAATAGATACTGGTTAAAGTTTTGACGCAGTGCCAAGACATATGCAGCTATTTAGATATTTTCTATTTAGATATTTTTACCCACGTATGTGTAATTTTTAACTATAAGTTACCACTTTAATGCTCTACCACTTGATATAATCACACTTACCACTAGGAGAAACTATGTATTAAAAAAAGTAAAAGTCAACATATTTCTTTCTCTGTAGATGGACTACAATATTATATGTCCTACTCATAATCTGTCAGGAGCTCAATTTATGTTCATAGATACTCATCACAGCTGGTGTATGTGGCATCAGTAATTGCAAGGTCACAGTCACAACACTATAATCAACGTTCTGTCATCACTTTCAATATGATCATATTTTTGAGGTTTGTAAGCTTTTTAGGAAAAAAGAGTTAAAATTTTCTCTTCAAGTATTTTCATGTAAATGGAGCTAGCATGAAAGTTGGGAGTCTTTTAAGGATTAAAAAAAATTCTTCAATTTTGTTTCTGTATGACAGCAGGAATTCTTTGTATCTTTAGACAATTAATTTTGCTCGAAAACCTGTCTTCCCTCACCTTGAAGATTTTATAGTAATGAAATGTGGCACATAGTTAATCATCATTATGTCTTTAAGATTTTGAAAAATATAACTTTAAAAATAAAACTAAAATCTAGAAGGTACCTTCCTTCTGTTTTCAATTTATGAGACATAATTTAATAAAGCAATTAAATTATTGGTTAATAATAAAATTTTGGTGCTACAGTAATCATTTATGTTGTCTTTCTAAAATTTTGCCTTCATATGGAGATAAGGCACAGATTCTCAAAGGTACCCAGATATGATTTTTTATAGAACATACAGCATATAAGTAGCAAATGCTAAAAATGCACTCTAACATCCTAGGATAACTTTATCATCCTTCAGTGTGTCTTGAGCTATGTTTTCCAGATAAGTGATAAATCTAGGAAAGGAATCCTCATATATGTTCCTAGACTACAATTCGGTAAACAGGTAAATGGTAAAATAAATTATGTTACAATAACATTCTCCAAATTCCTGCAGATAGACATATGGTACTTTTCCTTCTTCTTTTTTCTTCTTCCAAGTCTTAGTGATTATACTTCTAAGGGAAATGAACTGATCCATCTTTGTCTTTTCTGAATGTTTGTGTTCTAGTATATTTTAGCTAGAGATTAATGCAAATACGTTTCATAATATACATTATAATGTCCTTTATTTTCTGATAGGAAAAACGTGAAGTCTCTTCTAGAGAGAGTCAGTAGAAATTACTTACCTTTTTGGGATGCATAATTCATGTCAAGTAAGACAGATACCATGAAGTAATTTTCCCTTTCATTCACCTGGTTAACTGTGTAGCAATCTCTATAGGACCAAGTGGCCAAGTCACAGAAAGCAGGTAAAAGCAACTGAAGAGAGATTCAGGGAGTCTCTGGTAGGCCTTTAGCTATGTCATATGTAAGTAGGACCAGGAATTTTTCTCTTAATTGATTTAATGACATTGAAATTCTGACACAAGCTAAGAGACTATCCAAGATAAAATCTTTGTCTTTCCTATTTCATATACTTTTGCTAAGCATACAATGCTGTCTGGCTTTGTTGAAGATTTGATGGATCTGTGCTCTGATGCAACATTGAAGTTGCTATGTTTTTATGTATATAAGAAGTATATTAACATCTACTTCACACATGAAACTGCATAAAGCATGAACTACACCACACCCTCTTAAATCAAGTCTTGAGGAGAGCATACCTCTAGGTCTAAATATCTCAACTAATTGTAAGTTTAGGTATACTGACTTCCTGGTATGATTTTCTTTATTATTCATGAAATGCTCTCAGTTTTAATCTATTCCCTTCAAAGGTTTCTCTGAGGAACACAGAAGGTCATAACAGAGAAGCTACATAACGGATTAGGGCTTAGATGAGGAAAGAATGATCCAGTCACATATATTAATTGATGAAACAAAATATACTAGAGTGGAAAGAGAACAAAATCTTTAAGGAAAGGGATGCATCTCAGGGACTTTAACCAAGAATTACACACTAAAACTTTCAAACATAATGAATATATTGGTAAAATAAGGTGACTCTTTTGGGGGACTGGTTTTGGAAGTAAAGCACTTCAAAAGCAAATGTTTCTTTCTCTTCTTTATTAGATTTCTTGTGTCACATTTATTATATTGTAAATTAAAGAAAAAAAATAAGATGTCCCTAAATGTAACACAAAATGTATCATAACTCATATCTAAAATCAAAGTAGCTGCATCATTGCACATATAGCTGTAGCTTCACATCTATTCATTATTATAGAAAAAAAAACCTCTTTGCAATTATAGAAAGTTCTAAAATATTTATTTAAATTAATGGAACATACCCTCAATTTTTTTGTTTTAGATATTCTTATGAGAAAGATGCGATACAGATGGCATTGCATTTTGAGAGTGAGAAGAACAGACATAGATCCCAATGTTAGACAAGAAAACTGAACACAATTTTTAATGCATATGCTGAGGTTTAAATATTCTTATTATTTTGTATCAAAAAAGTGTCAGACCTACACAAACAACAGAAGAGCTCTGCCTCACAATTCACACTTTTATCTAAGGTATAGGGGGGTAGTTAATTAGCTTAACACTAATTTCATGCTATATTTATAATAAAAATAGCTTAATTTTCTGAGGACGTGGGTTAAAATACTCTTCAGACTTTATTATAGCTTAATGTTTTAATATACTACAGAGAAAAGGGAAAATGGAGAAGTCCTTCCCCTTGTTAAATATTTATCATTTAAATAAAATAAACTCACATATAATAAATACTATATAACAATGTCTGTATGTCATAATTAGGTAATACATTTGACTCCCAGCTACATCCTATTACAACCACCAATTATAACAATGGAACAAATTTATTCTACGGAAGTTTTTTTTTTTACTATGACAGGAGCCTTAATTGAGCAAGAAATGTTTATCTCTTCTGGGATTTAAAGAGTGAGAAGCATACTAAGTTTCCAGTTTTCTTTGCAAGACTCTGAAATCTCCCATTTGTAGGCATTTCATGTTCAGTTTTGATGTTGCTCTGACAAGCTACTCTATACTTATTTCCTCAAATATAAATGTTAGATTTTTAAGTATAATCTCCAAATAATCAGTATTAATGAATGATCTTTTAGTATCATTGAAAATAATTTCACAGACAGAATTATATTCATGTAACAAGTATCAAATTATGATGTCTGTGATTGTAAAGCTTCAAGTCAAAACTCATTTTCTAAGTCTAAAAGAAATAATATGCAGAAAATTATATACATTCAAATAAGAAAGAAAATTTATAGCATTCTGAATTAATGGAGTTTATGTCACCTCTATCCACTCTGAAATAGTGCCACATAAAGAATATAGTATCAGTAGAATGATATCATGCATTTATATGTAAGAACCAGTTTAGAATAAGTTCATCAAGCATTAAATAATGAATTACACTGTGCAGTGTAGTTTTATACAAATCAGAGCAACACTATTTTCTTTTCACTGTCAGAGTACCTTCCTTGTCTCATTCTCCTTTATATAGGAAGAATTATTTATTTCTTTTCCCCGAAACACTACATTTTACTGTCCTGCAAGGAAGGAATCGAGTTTGTTACATTGATTTATCCCTAAGCTGGCTTTCTGAAAAAGGAGGATTTAGAGTGAGAAAATATTCTAGAGTCAGCACATTATTGCTCTTGCAATTTCCATAGATCCATGGATTCAATGAATGAGGTTGGTGTGGATGATAGCCTAGTCCAAACACCTCTGCTCATAGAAGAAAGAACTAGAGTAGATGGCTCAGGGCTGTGTCCACTCAGTTTTGAATAGATTCAGGAATGGAGAATGCACAACCTTTCTAGGCAATCTTTTCAAGTGTTTGCCAGCCCTAACTGTAAAAAATGTTTTTCTTAAGTTTAAACAAAATTTCCTGTCTATGAATTTGTTTCCATTGCCTCTTCTCCATTCTGAGAAGAGTTTGGCTCCATCTTCTTTATACCCTTACTTCAGGAGTTTTAAAAGATTTTTAAAATGCCTCTGAGTTTTCTCTTCTCCAGACTAGTCACAGCTCACTCTCTGCTTTCTTGTAGAAAAGATGCTCCTATCCCTTAGTATTTTTTTCTGGACCTTTGCTGGACACTACAGTATCTCTATGCCTCTCTTGTACTGAGGAGGTCAAAACAGAACACAGCACTCCAGGTTTGGCCTTACTAGCGTTAAGTTGATGATGTTCCTGCCCATTGCAGAAGGGTTGGACTAGATGATGTTTAAAGTTTCCTTCCAACCCAAACCATTCTATGATTCTGTGATTCTATGATTATCATGTGCTGCCTGTAACAGATGATATTGGGTGTGAACTTCCTAGTTGTAGACAAATAACTACCATATGTCTTTAATGTCATTACTTACTCTGGAGAAATTTTCCCTAAAATTTAACAAAAATTGTGACCTTTTTCTGTGCTCATAGTTTTAAAATGTTTATGTTAGGGTACTGTGGGCTCCTTCCAGCTGAAGTGGACTCATGGAAGCAGTCTGTGGAAAGAATCTTTGGGTCTTCCCAGTTATTCCTTTGAAATCAAAGCTATGAGATTTAATTGCCTATATTGAGATAAAGGCTTGAAAAAGTGTTTTTGTTTTAAGTCATTAGATAATATCAGAGTTTTTCAGATTACTTCACTGATTATGTCAATGCTTAATAAAGTCAGCCATTATTGTACTGTCATTTTATTAATCCAAAAAGGAAATAAATAATCCTCTAATTCCCATGTATAAAGTAACATCAGGATATAGTTCAAACATATGTTATCCTGTAAAAAAACCCCAAACACATAAGTCTACTTTACATCAGTAAGATTGCTTGCTGAAGTTAACACGTACTTATCTTGAAGAGCGAGGTAAACCTAAAATAGCTGCTTTTGTCGTGCTGTCCTCTATTTCAGTTGTTCAGGTCTGGTACTTCTAATAAGGACATAGATTTGCAGTAGATTTTAGTATGGGTTATCTATCCAAATCTTCCCCCTGCAGTTTCAGCTTGTTTTTTCATTAAGTGTGAAGTGTTGCACTGTATGTTGTTAGCCGTATCTGATCTGGTCAGGTAATAGCTAGTTCTGATACACCTACTGATCCAAGTTTATACATTGGTAAAATGTAAAAGTGCAGAAAGCTATACTGCTTTCTGGATTCCTTTCTAAGGAGAGAATAACACACATCAAAAAAAAAGGTAGGTTTGTTAAAATATGTGTGTAATTGAATTTGTCTAATATGTTTAATGTTAAATTATAACAACTAAGCTACATAGTTATGGTGGGGACTGGATGAAGCTGTGGGGAAACTACATTTAGTTCAGAAAAATATGAGAAGTATTTTTTTATTTTCCTCTGGAGTAAACTAGTTGGAAAACAATATGTCATCAAGTGTGTATGGCAAAAAAATAATACATATGAATCTCCATTTAGTTATGAAAATATTTGTTTTGGTTTTTTATCAGTAAAATGAGCACTGAGTTAATAGACATTTAGTTAATTAGACATATCCATTTATATATGGGCATGCAGTTTTATATGCATAGACATGGTAACTTCAAATATATATGGCTGATCTTGCATGATCTATGTTTAATATATTTCCAATGACATTTATCTAGATGTTTTATATTACTTTGTTTCACAGTTAATAAGAATACACACCCTGAACACATCAGCTATATTTAATAAAGATAATATAACTGTCTCTATTTATTTTTTATATAAGTGTACTAAAACTTTCATTTTTTCCCTTCCTCTCTCCCTAGCTCACTGTATGGATGCTTAATCTTATGAATATTTTCCTAGGTTTGTTCTAGGAATCATGTCTGATTCCATCTCTTAACTTAAAAAAAAAAAAAAAAAAATCCTAAGCCAGTTTAAGGAAATACCTGACTGAAGATAGACACAGCCATATATGTAACCTCCTGCCACTAATTTCCTCTTCCATAAAACAAGTAGAACTTAATTTCTGCAGTCTTAAAATACAGAAATGTCTGAAGTGGTTTGCTTTTAAACTTGAATCATTCCCTGGGAGAGAAATTTAAATGCCAAGCCAAATTTCACCAAAGGAAGTGTTTATAAATGTTAACAGGTGCTTAACTATAGTGTTTGTGGTTTTGGTTGGTTCTTTTTTTTGTGGGGCTGGTTGGTTAGTTTTGGTTGGTAGGCCTTTTTTTAAGTCCTAAAAGACCATAACAAGAACTTTTATAATCAACACAAATTCTTCTTGTAATTTTCATTTGTATGGAAAAAGAAGCAAACAAAAGACATGAAAAGGCAGTAGATTTTCTAAGCACTTGGATAAGAACAGTATTATCCTTTGAAATGAAACAGTACTAAATATGTAAATTATATATTCAGAATGCAAGAAACATTTTAGGTGTGATATTAGAAATATTCCTAAGAATACAGTATATTAGAAATATATTTTCATTTTACAGCTGTTTGTTAACCTTAACATTTTGTTAACCTAACATCTTCTGCTTCCTATCTTATTTATTCTCAGTTAATTAGTATTTCTAATATCTTTAGTATCCCTGAAAAAAGTTCTCTGAATATTGGTTTTCTCTTGAAATCTCTATGGGTTTCAATTTTTAGCCCCTTCAATTTGTCACATAAAATTTTCAGCTGAAGCTTTGCAGATCAAGGCTCTTTTATGCTCCAAAAGCATGCATTCTACTGAAACATACTCAAATAAAAGTGAAAGACATATTCTGTAGGAGATCCTTGTAAATTTTATCTAATATAGGTGAGGCCAATGGAGTTTGGATATAATCTCTCCTTTAAAGCAGTACATAGATATGCATTTTAGTTTACTGTCTACTGAAAATAACTATATTCTATAATCCAGAAGAAAAAATGTACCTCCTGAATCTGGTGGGACAGCTCTTGTGAAGTACCTTCTCCTGACTTTTCTTGTAAATGAACAGTTTATGTCCTCATGTTATAATCACTGCATTACACGGTCTAAATAACACCCCCTTCTTTTCTCTCTATCTTGCTGCTGGCAAGAAATAATGCAGTCATTTGCCATTAGTCTGAATGAAGACGTGAGGATATTGTAAATGGCTAATCAGCATCCAACATCAATCAGAATGAAAAATGTTGGCATACATAAATGCTGACCAGGCAGCACCCAGGTTTAGAAACTTAAATTAGCATTTATGTTGAGCTAACAATATACCTTATTTTTATTATTCAATTTTAATAAAGGGATCTTATTGAGAATTCATTTTCAATACAGGGGATGAATGTGTGTGTCCTAAATCAGTGAGGTCAACTGTTTTACGGAAGTGCACACTCTGTTTTCCAAAGGACACTTGCAGACTCATTTAGTCTAAATACCAAAGCTTTAGATATATTTAGTTAAGTTAGATGATTCCTACTTTGACAACCAAAGCAAACAAAATTACTATGAAAAAAAAAGGGAAAATGAACTATAGGGAAACAGATTAAAAATGAGAAATAAAACACTCTGGAAGAAAAATAGTTTTAAATCATTTTGGTAGCAAACTGGCAAATTTAGTTCCTCTTTCCAATTTATTAACTTCTTGGCTTCTTGCACTCTCTTTTCTGGCTGTAAATATTTCCCTATATCTCGTCCTTTTCCAATAGCATTTTTGCTTGTCATAGGAATAGTCCTGTGTGATTTCCCTTCTGATTTTCTCATTGCTACCACTTCTCAAACAATAATATTTTTTGGGTTACTGTGTTTTGGGTTTTTTTTTTTTATTTTCTAAGAATGTACAGTGGGGACACAATTACTATTTTTATTTATATTTTATATGTTAAGCTTTGATAATGTGATCAAAATACTAGAAAATATGAAGACTGTTTTTACTGCTAAGGAATCACCCATTGTCTAACAGCAAAAATACAGGCTCAAAATGTTCCACAGATGGCATGTTATAGTATTCATGTGCTGCTTTTGCATTTATGGTGGTTCCTAGGCAGGTAATAAGCATGACATAGGAATTTAATTTTATGCATAGTAATTAGCTAATGTATAGAATATAAAAAACTTTCACAGCAAAAGTTTTCTTCACAGCAATTCTTCTCAAGACATGGAAGTCGTAAAACCAGTGGTAGTAATTCTTTTAGAAGTTAAGTTTTTTTAATGAATGGCAAATCTATGAAATATGGAATTCATGGTTTTCAGAGTATCATAGAGTTTCAAATGGATGTGCCCTGTGATAGGACAAGGGGGAATAGATATAAGCTGGAGCACAAGAGGTTACACCTTAACATGAGGGGGAACTTCTTTATTGTAAGGATCACAGAGCACTGGAATGGGCTCCCCAAAGAGGTTGTGGAGTCTCCTTCTCTGGAGATTTTCAAAACCTGCCTGGATGCATTCCTTTGTGACCTGTGCTAGATTCTATGATGCTGCTCTGGCAGGGGGGTTGGACTTGAAGATCTCCAAGGTCCCTTCCAACCCCTGACTGGGGTTGGAATCCTGTGATATTGTGAAATGTAAATTTATATATGTGAGTTCATTACATTTTAATGAGAATCAACAATTTTTAATTTTTTTTTTTTACTATAACACTGTGCACTTCAACTTGTCAGCAAGTTTCCTATTCTGACTTCCATTTCATACATTGAACAAAATACTCCATATGTGTCAGATGTTATCTATTTGAGTTCTGTCTCTTCATTCGTATACTATATTTCTTTGAGTGACTAGATCAGATGGAAGTCACTGGAAGAAAGTGGTGATTGCTTTTTAGTTGCAAATGAACTGATAGTATCTGATGGTGTCACAGTTTAGGGTCAGGATGTCCCCTTAGACCTATAACAGACACTCTCTGTTAACCCCTCCTCCGTCCCCAAAGGGGAAGAGAAAAGGAATAAGAGAGAGAGACTTAGCAATTAGAGAAGGAAACTATAACAGCTTTAATGAAAATTAAAATAATAAAAATGGAATATATAATATGTACAAAACCAGTATCAAACCCAACTCTCCCTGATGTTAATTACATCACCATCACCACTGATGCTGTGGACCAGGCATCAGGAGGTCGCAGACTGGAACCCACAGAAGATGGGAGCTGTGTTCAGGAGCTGGATTCTGATACCGGATTCAGGGACGCACTGATTGGGATCAAAGGCAGAATGAACAGTTCTCCTCAGATGCTCCGAGGAAGGAACCAGAATAGGACCTGAACCAAGACAAGCCAAGCTGGTAAAGAGGTCCAAGAGGGCAAAGAGGATGAGAGGATTAGAGAGGAGAGGAGAGGAGAGGAGAGGAGAGGAG
>JAAGNO010004868.1:4788-17709 GCA_033439905.1 Ceryle rudis | reverse complement strand
AAAGAAAAAGAAAAAGAAAAAGAAAAAGAAAAAGAAAAAGAAAAAGAGAAAAAGAGAAAAAGAAAAAAAAGAAAAAGAAAAAAAAGAAAAAGAAGAAAAAGAAAAAGGATTGGATTGTCTGTGGATTAGCCTTCATGCATCAAATGTTTGATTGGGAAAGGAAAAACAATAGAAGCTCCTCAAAATCCAACTCCTGCTTTCTAGACAACACACTGCATAAATAGCATTCAGTAACGTGCCAGGACAAGACTAGTATTTAAACATATCTATTCTAGCCAACCCAAATTATCATGTCTTAAACCTACAGCTAAGATCAAAATGTAGAAGCAAAGATCTACTATACTTCTGGGGTTTGTAATACAAAAATTTGTTTTATTCATCGTATAACTAAGTTTGCAGATGAATTGCAATTCCTTTCACATCTGAACAAAGCTGCTACACTGAGCCTTGTAACAAGAAAACTGAGTTAACAGCAACAACTGTGTCTTATGACACGTGCTAATACTCAGAACCATACATCTTGCTTTTTTTTTTCCTCAAAAAGCAATGGACACCATCTATGTGAGTACCTAGAAACTGAAGAGCAAGCATCAATCAGACTGGCACTTCATAGTACTAGGCCTCCTAGCAGAGACTTTTGTAATATCATGGTAGGACAGATTCTTAGTGAGAGCATAGTCCCATTCAATTCTAATATTCACAGAAGTTTTGATTTCACTGGTATCCTGCACTAAAATTTTTACAGCTTCATCATCTTCTGAAAGCAAAAGGACTACAGAGAAGTTTGTACTTTTCTATAACCAAAGTATAGAAGAAAACATATATAAGTTTCCCACTGACAGTTAAATCAGTATTTTGCACTCCATCTGGCAGGAGGTAGAAAATAATGAATCTTAACTATTCCTGAACAAATAAGAGTATGAGAAACAAAATTATAGGGTGTTTGGAAATCACTGTAGCATATATCTTTGGAAATACATATTACATTGCTTTAGCACGTATCTGGAAAATAGTCATTCTGCATGTGGCACAGGCCAGTCTTCTCCAGAAGTTAATTGGATCTTCAGATAACTGAAGATACACTTCTTCCCAGCTAAGCATTGGAAGCTACTTCCTTAGAAACAATCTTTCTTTCCTCTAATATTTTCTCATATATCCATAACATCAGCAACTGATATAATCAAAACTATTATCAGCTTTCCCATGTTATTTCTGAATTCTTTGAAGTTCATACTATTTATCCAGTTGAAAGCCTTTAAGATCTATATAATTTCCTTTTTCTTCTCTTAAAATCTTTGATAATAGAAGCTATAGCTGGCATTTATGCGAAAATACTTAAAATTCTAGTATGCTATCCAAACAAAAGAAAGGTTTTTATACTGAAGTCCACATTCTGACCATCTAATATGATAATTTCGTTCAGGGTTTAACTGCACTGTATAGTATACATTTATGTGAATAATAATTGTGACCCTTGATTTGAGAAAGTATCTTCAGACAGAATTGAGCTGTACTTTCATTTTAGTCCTTCACTTTCTACACTGGAATAAACTGAAACAAGATTTAGTCTTTTTAATTTCTATATTTCATGGGAATGATTACTTCTCTTTTTGACAAGAAAAATAGTTTTTTATCATACCATGGGTTTCCTCAGTGATAAGTTGCTGAAAGAACAATAAACATTAATAATGGTGTCTGAGGTAATTTTCCTTGAAAACCTATAGTTCTCAGAATACTTTGATGTTCAAAATGTGATGTTAGCTGGATATATGAGTATAAATGGGGAACTACTGCATGTAAGAGAATATGGAGGCTCTATTTTGAATACAGTAAACAAGGAAGAAACTTATAAATGCAGTGAGGAGATGGTAATTTAAAAACATATATTGCCTTAAATTACCAGTTTTGTTAAAAGAAACTGAATTTATGTGAAACCAAATGTAATTTTTTGTTAACCAAAAAAAACCCTATTCTCGTAACAAAGACATTAGCTAGCAGAAACACTATTCCATACATGACAGATTTGGCATTTGAAATTGTCTTTTGTTGAGTATAGTGGTTAGAGTTTTTAAACATTTCCAATATGAGGTTATATAAAAATGTCAATTTCCAATTTAAAAAAAAAAAAAAATGCTTTATTACCACAGAGACCACAAAAGGTCCACAAGAGAAAGACATAGGCATTTTCTAACACAAATTATTTTAAAACTGATTTGAATCTAGAAAACTTTTGGCTTTCATTGAAGAAACAATGTACTAGAATTTTAAATTTTGTTCAAATGCTTCACAGTTCTTAATAATCAAATTTACTTTCTTAAAAGTTTAATGTTCCTTTCTGCTGAGGTCACTAGCATAAACTCAGAAACGGACCAGATAAAAATCTGTCTCTGAGATATACGCACATGATTAATGGTTCTCAAGTGCCATTTGGGATATTGTATAAAACACCACATATACAGGTTTTCTTTTCCTGGTTATGAGAAAATGTAAAAAGAATAAAATTGTTTAGATCTGCAAAAGTCCAATGTTTCAGCCAAAGGCATCATAAAATATCTGCTTAATAAAAGAGATATTACATAATTATGATGTTAATATCTAGTAAGTAACATGAAAACATCTAATTATTGAAAATATGCACAACACTGCCATGACACAAATGAAATTATAGGTGTGGATTATTCCTAAAAATATTTATGGTAATATAAAGAATAGTTATACACTTTTTTTTTTTTTTTTTTTTTACCAAATAATGTGGCAAAGGTGACCCCTTTTTGTTCCTATTCATTTCTGTTAACAAATAATTTATAATATTCATCCAGTTCAGACAGATATTGTTGGACTTTGCATTTACTAAATTTCCCAAATTATCTTTCTTATCAGGACCAGAAATACAATACATACATCTTGAGCTAGGCTGGATTATTCACTACATTTTATTTTAGTATAGGTCTACATAATTTGCAAATTTTTTAATCTCACCTGAGTTAAGCTATGGAAAACATGTCCTTCTGAGCAACTTAGTTTAGTAACTTCTAAAAAAAAAGAGAAGAGAAATATTTTCAGAAATTCATTCAGCTCATCCTAAAAGAATCATAATGTGTTATAATGGATGCATTTTCAAAGATTCTCTTTCCTGACACTGCCACTGACAGTGACCATTGTTCTTTTTAAAGCTGTTTGGTTTGCAGTGAGCTGTACATCTAAATATAATATGAATGTTTTAAAATGGACATTCCACATTGCACTGAGGTTGTAATTTAAGTGATTACAACTGTGTTATCAGTCATTGAGAAACACTGATCTGGTTAAGCATATTAGACATACTACTTATCTACCAACTTTTAAGTGCAATGTCTTTTGTCACTTCATTTTCTAAACTCTTGCTATGAAAGCATCAGCTTCACTGAACACTTGTCAACAGCCTCTGCATAACACATTCCTTGGACATTTGAATCTTCTGCCTTTCAGGTGAAGGTAGCTCGTCTAGAAGACTGCTGAATTTTGAAGCTAAGCAGCACATATATGTAAGGACTGAACAAGGTCAGACACTTTCTCTTCCCTATATTTTTTTTAAGGCCTTTTCAGATGTAAACTTTTGTTCCCCCTCCCCCCCCCCAGTGGTTATATTGTCCACTATTTTTTTTTTCCCTTATATCATAGAACCAAATTTTAAGAAAAGTTGGCTTTTTTTTTCATCTGTCACACTGGCTTTGAAATACTGTGATTGAAAAAAGATACTTTGCTATTTAATGTTCAAGCAAAATAATTAAATTCACAATAAGGTGTAAGTCTACGTGAAAAGATAGACTTCTCTGACCTATCTTTGCTCCAGTAAAGTGATTATGTGTAGCCTGTAACTAGTTCTGTAAGTAGGATTACTTAACTAGAGGACACCCAAGTATAAATATTCAGTAATACACTTCCAAAGTGATAGCCATATTCAGAAGTAATGGTGATGGAAACAAAAATATAGAAGCAAAATACATATACAACTTTGTATTAGTTTTTAAATTCTCCAGGGCCACAGATTCTTAAACATTTTTAGACATCAGAGCGCAGAAGAAATTAATAATAATTAGAAATAACGAGACCTTCCGATACCATTGGCATAGGAAGGAAGAACATAAAAATATATATATTAATTTCCTATACATATTAACTGCATTTTAACATGATATGCATATTTGCTCAGGACCAATGTAAAGTAACTGGCAGCACTCAGATAACAACAAAGAATATAATCTAACATACAAAATATTCTGCATGTGATAGTAGAAAACAAACTTGGACATCTGTTGGAAATATTTAAAACAATTCTCTTATACCATCTCTGTGATATGTTCTACACCATCTCTGTGATAGTGTAAGAGGTGTAATTTTATCTTTTAACTTTTATTTACACTTCATGAGCTATAGGACTAATACATGTTCCAATAAGGGAATTAAATAACATGGAAGTGTAGCAAAGCATTTAGTTCTACAAATTAGATAAATGCTGTGGAAAGTGCATCTCCTACCACCCTGTGGCAATTTAGAATCACTGCATATTAGCATACCTCATTAAATGTATTCTGTTTAATTCATACTTCCTTAATGAATTTACTCATGAAGTAAAAAATCACCAAGAACCCAAACCAAAGGATCCACGTGCATTTCAATGTGTGCATATGCACACATATGCAACTAATAAACTGCATTAAAAGTATATGTCAAATGTGAAATGTTGCCTTTTTAGAAAGCTGTGCCATTTTTAGGAAAATGAAAATATATAGTTACATAGGCTTGTCATTAAAAATTTCTAGCAACAATTATATTGTTCCAAGTCATAATTTCTGTCCTCTAAACATCTAATAAGAATTAGATGAGAATAACTGTCTTGTAATTTTACAATACTGTCAGTCCAAAGCAAAGCCATTCCATTACAAATGAATACCTATTATTGTCATTCTTTAGTATTACAATATTGTTTTTACATGGCCTTTATTTGCATACATTTTTGTTTTGCAAACTATATACTCAGTGTCAAAATCATACAGTGAAAGGTAAATAATAGTATTATGTTTATTTTGCTCTTACATGATGGCATGCTTATAAAACATTAATATAGCAAAATTAGCTTCATAAATGTTCTTATTTTCATCAAATATTATTGATTGTTATGTAGTTTCACTGAAATTTCTGGGCTTTATGTCACAGAGGTTATTAATAACACAGTAGTTTAATCTCAACATAGCGTTACACAATTTTTTTTTCTCCTGTTTTCATCAGGAAGCACTGGTCACTTCAGCAATTTTGGTACTATGCTAATAAGTTCTGCAGTTATGGAGATGTACCTTCTTTTTCTCCATAAATACCTTTCATTGTCATAAAGTGCTAGGGAAATGATAGTAAAACAAAAACTGTTCTGAAAATCATACACTTTTTCTAGAAATGAGGTGAGGCTGGTTCTGGAAAGAAATGAAATCATGCGTTTTGATCCTGGAGATATATTACTTGCATTTTATCATACTTGAAGCTTTGAACCAAAATGTTGTTGTAATTTTTTCTTGAATTATAGGCTAGCTGTTTGAACATTTTTAGCAAATTCTGAATACTTTCAAAAGGTTAAGTCACCTGTAATATACACGACATGCTTATAAGCTTAAAGAGTGAGGTGGAGTGTGAATTTGATATGATTACAAGACTATGCTTAACAGAAAGGTAAAGATGTTATTAGTTAAGCCATATATAAAGCTTGAACTGATCCTATTCTAAAGAAGAAGATCCAGTGGTGCTAGCAGTGATATTTAGGTGAATGGACCTGAGAGGTGAAACCTGATAGTGATCTTAGTTATTTTCTAGTTATAAGAGTAATATAGATTGTTATGATTTCATTCAAACAGTAGTACATCTATATTCATTATTATCATCATTCATTATAGACAGGATGAGGATCTCCTGAACATGTAGGTGATGAATATAGTTTATTCTCAAGTATATTTGTAGCCTTTCCCCCTCTTCCCAGTGTTTTCTATATATGGACTTTTGTTTAGATTCACTGAAATATTTCTGTATATCAAGTAAAATAAGTTTATTGATTTGTATTCATGTAGAGAGATTTCACTAATGGATAGGCTGGCTCAAGCTGGTAGTTTGTATGTGTGTCTGCATTTGTACTACATATGGTGTGAAACTACCCATGTGTTAAACTGCTGAACAATGTGACAAATTACATTTACCATGCACCTGTGGCTACCTCACCTGTTTTGTAACCACTGAACCCTGTCTACTAGGATTTATTCTAACATTCTAATTCTCTAAGCAGCTACACACAGCATATAAAATACATAAAACCCTGACAGAGAATTGTTACCACATAGTATTTCCCCCCTGATCTATATTGACGCAAGCTTCAGAAATGGAAAGGAATTGTACCTATTAACTAATATGAAGTATAATAGGATGTCTATTACAGAAGGATGAATTTCAGGTTTTAAGTTCCTCAGTGGGTTGTAGGGGTATAGACTGGAATTAATGTTGCAGTATGGACATCTTGAGATTGTGTCTCTACCATTTATTTTTAGAAGGTGGTTATACCCTATCTTGTTCTGTTTTCTGTGTCTTTCTTTGCATTGTGTTAAGTAATAAAACATCCTCTGTGATTTTGATTTCTGGATCAAGTCCTTCTGTCCTTAACATCCATTGTCTTATTATCCTCACAGATATATACATTCCTTTGAATCTTATTGGCAATGAACTAAAAACTGCAAGAAGAAAATAAATTTAATTCTGTGGTTCAGAAGGAGGAAAAAGATCATCTTTCAGTCTTTTATTTAATGTCCACAGAAGCCATGTTGCATGTGAAAACAGAAATGACACTGGTTTTGGGTTTATTATTTGTTGGTTTTGTTTTGTTTTATTTAGGTTTGGTTTTGGGGTTTTTTTTATTATTATTATTTATTTGTTGTTGTTATGTTTCACCATTAGTAAAGATCAATTTTTTTAAGTCAGTGATCATTCCATTTGATTCACAAGCACTGTTCAGAGAGGAATAAGAGGTGGATTTATGTATTGATTGTATTCTTGATTTTGATACATATGAGAAATACCAAGAGTTTTTTAAGGTGGCAGCTCACCCATCCAAACAAACAACTCTACCTGACTGAACTGCAGACTGTCATATAAAGTCTCCCTCTTCCTTATATACTTGACAGTGCTGTGAGACAAATATTTCTCTGCAGAATCTATAAAGGCGACACTTCTCTTTCTCATCTGCTTAAATATGTGACACTGAAGAAATCTGTCTGAAGTTCTTCCCAAAGTCTTGTTCCCTTTGTACATTGTGTAGGACTGTAACTTGACCTGTGATTCATATAGTACTGAAGAAGCACTATAATATAATGAAATAAATTATAATGGAAAGTTATGAAATTAAATGGAAAGTTATGAAATTATTTATTTAGATATTTGTTCTCCGTCTCTATGGTTCTTTGTACTAGGACTGACTTTAAATATTACTGTGTGAATTACTTCAAGGATGTTATAACTTCATTTTAAAATTAATGTTTTGTGTGAAAAATTCAGCTCAGAAGCCAATCTGGATCTTACTTTCAAGTGAGAAGTAAAAGAAAGTAGTCAAGAAGAATTTAAAAATTAGGAAATTCAGAAGAGTTTCTCAGTTCCCATGTATGGTAGTTGATTTCAGATCAGGGCCACACTAGAGTATGTACTAGGTTTTGTGCAAAGGGGACAGACACAGAGATGAGGCAGAAGCTGTGCTTCATTCTATAGAAATACATAATCATGATTCAAAGGTATATTGTCATGTGTTCCATTGTGATTTAGATATAGTCAGAGATGTCTGCTGTTATTTCCCCTTTATTCCTTTACTATAGTAGAAGTCTCCATCCCTGTACTCATGACTTTTCTCTTCTGTACACAGAAATTAGGAATTGGGGAAAACCAAGATATATGTGTGAGCTAAACCTGTATATAATAGGATTGTAGATATCTGCTTCTCAGGTTGTGCAAGTAGAAAATATATTGTAACTTCTCAGAATGTTAGAAAGAAAAGCATGGAAAAAACCTGTTCATGAATAATAAAATATAGCCCTTTTCCAGATCAGGAAAATGCTTGTTTACAATATGTCCTTAATTTTTTGTTACTTCTCCGCATAGCTGTTATTAATATTTTAATACTTTTGAAAGTGTTAAATAGAAAATAGGCAATTTCAGTGGACAACATATGTTTACCCAGCTTATAAGTAATCTTTGCTTCTGGCTTAATGTATAGCACTACAGAATACTTCATTAAGATGTCAGAGCCACAGTTTTGTACCTGGAAGGATGTAAAAATATGTTTCCATGCAAAAACTGAAGACAGTTACCAGAACATTTATCTTACTAGAAGATGAATGTGCTGTCTTGATTTGAACCAATTTATTTGGTGTAATTGTAAATATTGACATTAAAATTGTTAAATATAAATAATTCTTTTTTTTTCTGTTGGAATTATTGGTTAACTTAAAATTCTTTTGTCAAATTAGACATTACAAGATATTAATGATCAATGTATTACTTAAAGCCACAGGCCAACAGTCAGTTTCAAAGACAATTTTGCTTAAATGTTCATAGTATCTCAGTATTTCTTTGGATTTTCTAATTATATACTAATTATGTTAATGAAAGAATGAAGATTGATATCAAATATGCTAAATGTATATTCAAACTGTATGTAAAAGAAAATGGTCATCGAAGCAGTAGTCCAACAAAAAAATGTATTTGTGTACAGCTTTCAGAAGCTAGTTCACTTTATATAACCAAATGAACTAAAGAAGCCTGAGCATTAATGAGAATCAGTTTCTTAATGTCTAGGTTTTCAATCAGTAAGCAGGATGAGTCTTGTAATTAAAAGGTATTAAGAAGCTAAAAACTGCAGTGTCTAATAAACCCTATAACAATTCTATTCTCATTGGAAGTGAAAGTCATTTTAATCCAAAAGTGATTACAGTAAATTCCAAGGAATGGAGAAGGGAAACAGATATGTACTACCTATTAGGAAACTTGAAAGACTCTCAGATCATTTAGGATTGTTAAAACTGTTAAAGGCCTCAGGAAGATTAATTTATATTCAGCAAATATGCCCTTCTATGGGTGTACACACATGACAGCAATTCCTACCTGGAGCAAATTCTAGATTATTTTTTTTTTAATGGAATATTTTGCTGTGTTTTCCAGAGAGAAACAGTGTATAAGAAAGGAAAATGGTAAATTATACTTTGAATCTAATGCCTAAGCAATTCATACTTCCTGAATAAAGTGAATAGCTTAGCTCAGTTCAAGGTATAAAATAGGTAATAATATTTAGAAAGCTAGAAATGCAAAATATCAAAGACATACACACTGTGTATTTCATCAGTCTCTATTACATATGAAATGTGAGGAAAATGCTTAAGAGACAAAAGATGCTTTCAGAGAAACAAGACTGTGATTTTTCAAAGAAGTTTGAAAAATTTTTGAGAAATTGCTTTGTTAGCTAGACTTGCAGCTGGAGAAGGGAATTTGATGACTAACTATATACAGTGAAAGCTGTAGAGTCTTATTTCTGAGATCAGGTCATCACTGATAACCATGCTGTGTTAAGACATTAAGTTTAAAGTCTTACCAAACTTGAAAAATAAACTGAAATGTGTACTTTGGTTGGAAACTATATTACAAATATCAGTATCTGCAACTCATGTCATCAGTCTAGGCTTCTTTGTAGTGTTAGAAAGACATTATTTAGACAAGAATTATCTTGTCCAAAAGTAGGGATGAGACCAGGTGTCTAAAAATATCTACCTGACTTCCATGACTATAAGGGTCTCTACCTCAGGGAAAAGACATTTAACTTGCATACATAAAGTTTGGAGAAATTAATTCTTCCATGTGTGACTCATGTGGGAGCTGTTTTCAACGTTATTGCATCTTTCAAATCTCAAGTAGATAGTCATCATTGATTTCTCCAACAAACACAGAATGTTCTAAGCCCATTCTACTCAGGCAATCAATCACTGAAGTAGCTACAACCACCTTGCACAGCACTCCTCTGAACTCTGTGTCATGTCACTGCATCTCTAAACCATCTCTGCTATATCCTGTAAAGGCCAACCCATCCCTGTGAAAGAACACAGTTAATTGGACACTGTTTGTCTACCTTATAAATGCAGATATATTGTTATTGCAGTCTGAATGTGTTAATTTTCCACAGGACTGTTTTGTTTGCTGTTGGTTTTTGTTGCTTGTTTGTTGTTTTTTTGGTTTTTTTTTTTTTTCAGTGAACTAATTTTGCTCAAAGAAAATGATTGGTGTGGATTTGAAGGTAGCTAACTCCAGAGATCACTTTAAAAAATTGACACTACACCAAATTAATTTCCTCTACCTTTTACAGTTGTCAGATTTACCTCATTCAGGACTATAACTACTAACACTTCCACAAACTCTATCACCAGATCACAAGGCATGTAACATCTATTTTTTTTTTCATGCTGCAAAAGCTGTATGAAGCCCCTCAGGGCTGCATCAGAGCATTCACAACATTGCAGACACAATGAAGAGTAAAAAACAAACAAGCAAACAAAAACATTTTTAAAAAATAATTAATTCTCAAGGCCATAAACCCACCATATTGGCTTAAAGGAAATATACGTTCAAAAAGCATTGTTCATCCATATTGCTCTAGAGGGGACAAGCCTAGGTGAGAGTAAAAAAAACCCATATATTATCATTCAGTCTCTTGTCCATGTGAGAATTGTGTTGGTGTATCCCATGCAACACAAAAGTAAGGTTATCCTTCCTAAATAGATGCTGGTGAGCATTGTGCTCTTGACATGTAGATATGGCACTTCAGGACATGGTTTAGTGGTCATGATAATGTTAGGTACACAGTTGGACTTGATGATATTAGAGGTCTTTGCTAACCATAATGATTCTCAGCTTCTGAGATTTTGTGACTGTGCCATAGCTTCTTTTAAGGAAAACTAGAGGGTTGTCTTCAGGTTGAAGACAGGGAAAAAAGTAATACATCCTCATTAGAGACAGTGGTGGGTTCAGACTCCTGAAGTAAGAGTGTGACAATTTGACACATCAATTTTAAAAGAGAAAATTAATTACTCAGTTTTCAGACTCATCTACAGTGTAACGACTAATTGTCAGGGAGCAATGAAGATGGAGCTGATCCAGAAACAGGTTGAGCCAAGAGTGGTATCAGTGGCAGGAGTGCCTCCAATGATGGGCCACAGTCCCACAAGACCTGAGTACAGCAGCAGAGCCAGGGGCTGGTAAAAGGGTCGATCGACAGCCTTGACACAGTAAGTGGTGAACCAGGGCCAGAGTCCATCCTGAGTGCCCAGTCAGAAATAAAATGAGTCAGGGCCAGAGACAGGACTATAATACAGATCTAAGGTCCATCCAGAAGGGAGAGACAGAGACAAGACTGGAGACTGGCACTTGCACAGCATCTCTGGGATAGGGGCTGATGACCCTGGGCTGGGCTGAAATGGGGTCCTGAATGATAGGTAGGGTGGAAAATGGCACCAGGAGAGCTTGGGCAGGAGCCGTGAAGCCTGTGGGTATCCTCAGAGCCTGGACAAGTAGATAAGTTTTTCAGGATATAGACATGCAAGACCAAGCCTCAACAACCTCTGTCTGTGGACAAAGTTGAAATCTAGATCTCCAATTGCTTTTATGAGTAGTCTCACTGCTAACATTTATGCAAAATCTTGCCTTCTCTGATTCCTCTGTCTTAAAAATAATGACAATTATATTGTCTCAGAGGAATGTAACAGATTTTACATCCTAAATGGACCCAGGAGCCTAGGCTATGGAGTAGCAACAAATCAGATGTGCTGGGTTTTACTTCTGCTAGCTTTAAGTAGCTGCCTATTTTCCTATAGGTTTTCTGTTTTCTTATGTAAAAGTGGTTATCTCTTCACTGACTCTATGAGGAGTGTAAACATTTTACATAGTCTGTTTGGGTCATTTTACTGATGCTCAGGCTTTTAGTTGGAAACCTAAAATAAGTAGTCCAGATTTTCCTGTACTGCAGATGTTATAAATTGTGTGGGCTGCTATAAAGCTTACTAAAGACAAACATAACCTCTTTCTGGAATTCTGTTTCATAATGGATTTTTGGAATGAATAATGATAGACCATATGAAAGCTGAGATAACATTCCAGTACTATAACAATGTTATTTGTATCTAATTGCTGTAGACTAAAAAAAAAAAAAAGTCATCATTGGCAAGGTGATATTGTAAGGAAACAGTCATAGATAAAACATGATCTTTCCTATGCATTTTGCTGTTATTAGTCATACATTACCTTATTATTCCCTTACACTTCTATAGCCCATGTTTTCAAGGATTTTCTATTCCATTTTCTTTTAATCTCCTACTTGTGTGCTACATAAACTGCTATCCTTGCTACTGGCAAAATCACTTTTGTGTAATACAGTTGCTACTTCTTCTGTTGCTACAATTTGCTCTGAAACCAAGGTCTGGTTTTGAGTTTGCATCAGGATCATTTACTTTGTTTCCTTGCTGCATTGTTTCTTATGTCTGCCAGCTTGCCTTTTGATCATTACGATATAACAGCTATTTGTGTCAGTTCAGTAGCAGTAGTTGTCACTTACCTCCCTATTTTGTTTTTGTCATGCTATCCATAATTGTTTCTCACATTACTTTCATTTACTTCTTATATCTGCAGTCATGAAAGTCTCCTAGGCTTGCTGTTCATCAGTTTTCTGGTATTTATTTTATTTCTTTTTTTTAAAAAAAATCTGTTGCAGCATCTAGAGGGCATATTAATGAAGGCTATATTAGCAGACAAGGAAGAGGAGAGGAGAGGAGAGGAGAGGAGAGGAGAGGAGAGGAGAGGAGAGGAGAGGAGAGGAGAGGAGAGGAG
>JAAGNO010004867.1:97482-127734 GCA_033439905.1 Ceryle rudis | reverse complement strand
TTTAATGGGTTTGAGACTCACTTCTGATATATAACTATAAAATTTTAGAGTATAGCTGAACTAGCCCAACTTGAATTTTAAAAATTAAATTACCATTTCTTAAGAATGAACTCCAACTAGGCTCCTACCAGTGACAATTTTAAGCACAAGAAGCTTGGGAAGAGGAGGGATAGTTTAAACAAACAAAAGTTTTTTCTGACATAATTCTTTTTGCATGTTCTGAATAAAACCATTAAGAAAAAAATAAAATAAAAAGTGCAGGGGGCAGGGGAAAAAAAAAAGCAGAGATTAAAAGAAAAATGTAAATTATTTTGAACTGCAACATTTTTGCCCTAACCTACTGGGTTTGCAACGTGCTTCTAGTTGACTCTCTTTTCACCAAATCGGCTGGAATACTTTTAATAATTTTTAATTTGCAAAACGTAGAGCTGTTAAGTGTTTAGTGCATTGTCAGGGTACAAGGAGATAAAAATGCAGTGCACAATTTACTAGGGTAATTCAGACACTGCTATACCTTCCTCTGAGCTGTTCTTTTTCCCCACTCAATTGACCTTCCCAAGAGAGAAACAAAGAAAATGCCGCAGGACACATGGCAAAGCACTTCCACATAGTCAAAGAAGGCAAGGTTGTTCTTGGGGAAATCCATGAATCTCCATGCTTATTGGCGTTTCAAAATACAGAAATCATTGTCATATTTGATTAGATGCTAATTCAGACCACTAAATAACATACAGAGAAATATTCATATGAATATTTTATCAGGATTTCTCAGGAAAAGGTAAACAAGCAGTCTCTCATTTCCTTGAGCTTACTGAGCAGATAATGCCCTGAGAGTAATCCTTCACTGATGCCACTTAATTATAAAATAAATTCTGCCCTGCCATATGTTTTCGGTTTTTTTGAAGAAAACAAATGAATTCCCTAGAAGGTTTTAGAACTCATTTATTTTTATCTGCCAGGTCCTATGTGAGGTTAAGAACAATGCCTAGGGCAAATTTTAAAGATACAGCTTCATGAGAACATAGCAACATAGCTCTGTGTCAGAAGCCAGGAGTCTTCATAATGTACTAACAACTGTTTTACATCCACACAATTTTCTCTGTACAGTGTTTCTCATTAATATATTTTATTTTGTTTTCCATTATACATAAATGTATAATCTCATACCATTTAGCACATAACTATTAGGGAAAAAAAAAAACCTTTTCTATTAAAACTAGACAAAATTGACATAACACTGAAAAAATCTCTCACATTCTTCAAATGCAAATTTTAAAACCCAGCAACCATAGTAAAAATTATTCTTCTGCCTTTAATTCAGCTTCAAAAATTGAACTGTAATCTTTGCTTGCCTTCACTATGCACTTTGGGCTGTTTGACCAAAGTCAGGCAAGATATAGTTCTCCTTTTGCCTTTTCCCCTGTCTCCACCCCCTTCACTCCACTCCCCAATTTTTCAAAACTGTCTAAATTAATTTTTCTACACAGATAACTTGTGCAAAGATGTGCCAGGCAAGAAGTGCCACTGTAGGTTTTTACTGAGATCCAGGCTAACTTATCAGTCATTTTAGAAGCTATTGCCCTTGCTCTGAAGGTACACATGCATTTCCTTTTGCACAGAAGACCAAATGACACTCTTCTAAAACAGAAGTATTACAACACCTACGCTTCAGATGCAGTATATGCTATTAAGCGGACCTGTTACACTAGAAGGCATTAATGATTGTCAAGTGACTCTGACACAAAGGCAAGTGCAAGGCTCGTTAAACTTGAAAGTTGTGCTAGCTCCTTTTACAATTAAATCAGGAGTTATAATTGAAACTGTATTTTATAGCAATATTCAGGAATGAAAGCAATCACTCCTAAAAGACAATGGAATTCATGGTAGGAAACAGATGTGAGTGTGACCTAAGAAATAAAGACACTCCACTTTTGAGGTACAGGATTTGTGAAGAATTTGAAGGGTGAACGACAAAATGGACTGCAGTTACTTGTTTCTATTGTGTTCAGAGAAACATAACTGCACACTCCAGAAACAAGCCAGACTGAGCCAAGATCAAACTTCACAGGAATCAGCAGCCTCTCTCCTGAATGGGAGTGGTGGGAGAGGGAAAGGAGAGGATGGCTCCAAATCTTAGGCAACTCCTCAGTACAAAGGAAATACCAGTGCCAGGGTGGACTGGATAACAGAAGTGAAGGTGTGTGCTAGTATTGGAGTATTAACATGTAGATTGCTGCAGGTGGTGTAAGGAAACTGAAATAAAGCTATGAGACCTTGAATTAATCAACACAAGACCTATAGGAGAACTGGACATTTTGCAGAACAATATAGAGTATCAACCAGAAGCTTCGCACAAGGCCAGAGCTGGTGTGGAGGGGGATGGGGTCAGGTAAAATTGTAAAAAAGTCATTTTGCACAGCAACTGCAGAATGTCCACAGACATCAGAAGACCACCTTTCTTCCCCAAAAAATTGGACAGCCAAGACTAACCTTAGCAATATAGGACTAGGACCTTCCTGGACATTGCCTGCTATGGCAAATACTATGGAATAATGAACCTTCCATATATTTAGAGATCTCCATCTCAAAAATAGCTCTGTTCTTGTTTTGTTCACTGGTAAAATGTGACAAAACTCATTGTTTCTTGACTAAATTACCTGTGGTCACCTTAAACCGATTTGGTGTTCTGACAGCACCCCTGGGTAGTTAATACAGCTATGTCATTCTCTAAGTGTACCTGCTGATGGATTTATGGGCAGGTGCTGTGCACACACTCAGCCTTTGTTTTCCTGCACTAAAATTCCATTCCTCTTTTTCTGTCTTTTAGCAGCTCTTCCCTACTTCTCTTTCTAATTTTGGTCAACCATGTTTAAGTATATATAACAGAGTAATACACACTACTACAGTTTAAAGTCTCCCAAGGACCTTATGCATTGCTATCAATAGTTCTCTGCCACTACAGGACATGCATTTTGAGGCATCATGAGATCACATCTGTCTTTTTATGTAGCTGCATGATATTGGCAGGTCCCAACTGGAATCCTCTCTGTTTCCCAGAAGGGATCTTTGCTATCTTGCCTATTAAGACAAACAAGTCACAAACCTCTTTAGAGTCTGTAGAACTAAAAAAATGGAAGAGAATAATTTGCAGTGAATATCAGTGATGGAAAAGGGATTTGTGAATTTCCAGTAGCATAAATTTTTCACATTATTTTGTTTGGTTTCTAAGACAGGAGTTTGGAGGAAGAGTTTGATAAATTCCATTTAGGTGGAAAAAATAATTTATAAACTTAAGCTGACCCAGTTCCTGGCTGTGAAAATCATTCCTCGGGTTTAGAAGAACACCATCTTACTAAAGCAGAAGCCTGAAGGTACAAGCATCACCTCCCATTTTTGTTTGGATGATGGACAAGTTAAGTGATAATGGGAGTACTTCTCTTGGTAGTGTAAATGGAGTAATCTAAGTTTATTATAGCTTTGCCACGTGCCACATTGCACATTTCCCCTCTCTACCATTAATTGGGTAGAGAAGGGAAAACCACATTAGGGGGCTACAAATTGCATAGGAATTGAATAGGAACTTTTAACTATTCAGATCTTACTGAAATCACATTGCACAGTTATTAGTTTTTCAGTACTGAAGTGTTGGTACAAAAAGGCAATAAAAAAACATATATTGTTGGAATATTCTAAGAAAAATAGCTATATATCAAAAGATATTTCGCCACGGAGGGGAAATTAACAATGCATTCTCTTCACTGTCTTTAGGAGAGCACATCTGTGGCTTAGGACAGAAAATTAATTCTTTTAACATCTCTTCAGACATGTGAATCCCTTGAGGCAGATGTGCAAGAAACTTGTACTAAAAATTTATCCACAGGCCATAGCACAAGTACGGTAATATTAACGCTCTGTTCAGATGGCCCTGGGAAAAAGGTAACTACAAACAGCACATTAAGGAAAAAAACATCAGTGCATTCAGTTGAGACTATGAAAGGCTGAAAACATCACTCCTGAGAACAAGCAGAAAACTTGACAACAAATTCACGGTAAATGATTTCATTCTACAAAGCAGCAGGGTCTACATACGAAAAGTACACAATCAGTAAGAACAACACATGCATTATTGGGACTACAGCACCCCAATAACTGGTTGTTAGTTTCTGATTCTATAACTTTATGACATACAATAACTTTCACCACATAATGAAGCATTGCGCCAATGCTTCAAGAAAAATGTGTAGCAAAAAGGACATACTAATATCAATACTACGTACAATTAGACAAACCTGCTATCAAGTGCAGCCATTCTAAAGTGAGGTGTCCATGGCCAAACACATGGCACTGTGGAAAAGCTTAAAATTTAGAATGGAAATGCAGAATAAGGAAAGGAAAAATCCAATAAATTCTGTGAATTAATAACAGTCAGCTATGCCAAACTGTGGTAAACAAAGGTTTCTGCTGTGATTTTAAAAAAGGATTATTTTTAATTTTGCAATTTTAGCCAGAACAAGAAATACGAAACTCTGAAAAAGCACTAGTTTACAGAAAAACAAAATCTTATTGCTTTTACGGTATCAATTTTGCAAAAGGCAGAACTGGCAGTTGGTGTATTTTTCATATCACAGAATCACAGAACGGTAAGTGTTGGAAAGGGACCCCAGGTCATCTGGTCCAACCTCTATTCAACAAAATCATCCAAAACTTAACCCACAGAGATTCAAAAGACTTCATCAAAAGTACAAATTTCTTTGCTAAGTTTTGGAGCCCAGATGAAGAGGATGGAGAAAGAAAAGAGAGAAGGGGAAAAAAAAATGTTAAATATATTTTTTTTTTCAATCAGCTATTGAGATCTATACAGTGTGCATCAATTCAACACACAATTCCACAGGACTGAGGAGAGGCTCTGATAGCTCTGACTTACGCTGGCTGTATTAACAGAACAGTACCAGTTGATGTCTCATGCCTCATCTTATTCAACAGCTTACAGAATAGAAAAATTAACATGAATGCACAGGATATCCCACTTCGGGTGGGCCAGACACATATGTAATACCACACTCAAAGTTTGGCCTCTGGAGATAAACACTTCCATTGGCACATGGAAAAAAAAGTAAAATTCTCACAGTGAATTTTTTGAGTCTGTATTTTGAATCTCATTTTCAACTAAGAAACAAATAGGGAAACAGAATTATATTCCAGTGCTAAATGTAACAGAAAAATGAAGAGACTAGAACTTAAATAATTCAAGAGTAAAATATATTCAGAAGGCAGATTTAAATAGTAAGTTTTCATAGTTAAAATTTTCTGCTAACCAAAACGTTTTACTATACTTCATGGGCTATGAAAAGAAAAAATAGCGTTCAAGGGCTGTCACCGTACCAACAGTGATACCTAAGACAGTGTTACTGTTGATCACAGCTTGCACAGTACTGTCCTCCTGTGCAAAAAGTACGATTATCACAGACTTTACCACTACTTCTGGAGTCTTTAACAGATTGTTCCAGGCATTGTACTGAATAATTATTAGAATCACCGAAGCACAAAGGGCCATATTGTGTAGCCAAATTTGGGATCATCAGAAGTTTTTATACGATGGTAACTTTTATCACATTGTCATGCAGCATTTGCCTGTTCTACTGTATGCATTCAAACTTTCAGAATACTTCAGGACAGTCTTCATAAAAATCAGAATATTAGTATCCCTGATATCAGGCAGTCCATCTTTAGTCAGGAATAAGAAATAATTATACATAATGTTCAGTTTAGTGAATCTGGAAAGCAAAGAAATCACAGGAGAGCAAGGTGATGTTAGAATTTGACGCAGTATTACTCATCAACAAAGACCAAAATCCAGTCTGATGCAATATGAAAAGAAAACAGATTTCTCACCTTGCTCCAGCAATAAGCTCTTTTTGTCCTGGGTCAAACGTTAACTGTGAGAAGTCCACAGCATTTTCTGCTCTGAATACGTGTAACCAAGGGGCAATTTCTAAAAACAATCAAGAAATAAAACTGTTACTGTAAATATAATAGTTGTAGCAAACATTACATTTGCAGATATTCTGCAGCTGCAAGTTTTCTCAGTACGGTCCTCTAGAGGAAATATAGAAGACTTTTACCACAATACTATGTCATTTACACTACAGGCCCATAAAAATATATAAAGCAGTCACACACTTGAATGAAGTACTCAAATTTTGGTCTGATTTATAAGCCAGATGTATTTTTCCTCCTTATGTAAAACAGAAAACAGCACACTACAACTACAATTCACTGGTACATACTCAAGTGAAGTCATATTAATTTTCCGTTCATCAGAAGCAGCAGAGGACTTGGGGTTTGTCATTTTTGCTTTGTTCTTTAAAAAAGGATCTGATCAAGTGAAAAATTAATGAAAAAAACCAAGCAAATTTCACTTTTCAGCATTTTCACAATAAGAAGGTTGAGATGTGAGGGATAAAAATGGAAAATGCTTGACATTCAAGTAAACTTTTTGCTTTCGTAGTTGGTTTTGGATGGGTTTTGTTTTTTTAACTGGTCCTTCTCAGACTAATTTAGTGCTACACACAAAAGGGCAGACAAGTGGGTGAGTTGTTAAAAATCAGCAAAGGGTATTACGTGTATTCAGAATATGAATCTATTCCTACTTTCCAAGTTACACACACATAAATAACTGCACACCAATTCCTAAATTATTATCAGTGTTTATTTTTGAATTCATGTCATCAGCTGGATATACAACAGTGCAGCTATATGAACACACATGTTGTTCTGGGAACACAGCATTTGTTGGTTTTTTTCTTTTTTTTTACATGGACACACAGAATATATAACATTGCTATAACAATAGAAATAGTTCTTTTTTAAGAAGCATAATTATACAAAAGCCTCATCCTCTATAGCTTCTCTCCCAATTCTCAAGATATTGAGACATTTTTCTTTTTTTTTTTTTTTTCTCAATGTAGTCACAAAATAGTGGTTGAGGACATATGTAAATGGTGAAGAGGGCTATGTACATATGGCAAAACGGGCTGTGGAACTCTTGGTTTGAAGACTATAGATGTGAAACAGTCAATAAAAAGACGAAAGGTGAGCACATGGTCATGACCATTTAAAATGCAGTGTTGACACCAACCCCTCTGAGAGGGCCATGGCAGTGTAATTTTTCAATACTGGTATAACCAGCTGCAGCTGACATTGCCAACACCCTTTCTAAGCTCCTTTCTTCACTCATGAGCCTACTTTTTCTTTTGCAAACATCTGGTTTGAAATAATTCATGGCTGGTGTCTGTTTCAGGATGATTTGTTGTTAATTTAAATATGAAAGTTTTAGCACAGGGACGTCATCCATTCCTAAGGTGAAGGCCTACAAGAAAAAAGTTATTCTGTCTCAAAAAGTGTTCAGTCATTACAGAGAACCATTAAACACACTGTGTAGAAGCTGCATCATTATATACTTTGGAAAAACAGATGGAACCATGCAGTAGAATCACTTGAGTGTTAAAAAACTAACTTCTGTATTTTTAATGACACTCTGTATGCATCTGGGCAATTTCAGGCCTGTAAAGTCACTTTGTATATGTTCTGTAGAACCTGCAGCTAAATTCACTGTTGGTTCCATCTGCACTGGATAGGTTCTCAAATCAGGGTCTGAACACTGGTTGGGAAAGAAGATGGGGCTGCATATTAGATAATGATGATTACAGCCACCATCAGCTACTAACCCAGACACAGTACATAGAACCTAGCAGGATTCCATAGAAGGTAAAACAAAATACATGTGTACGTGTATTCCCAAAAGAAGTGTTTCTTAAGCTTTTTGCAATTGATTTTGTAACCTTAACTTTTCATCATGCATTTTGTATGAAACAATCAATTGCAAAGCTCTAAAAAGTAAAGACACAAAGATGAGGAAATCTACATGAAAGTCTTGAAGAATCTTGGGGACATTTCAGTATACAGAGGTATTGCAGTGCCAGAAGACTACAGAGAAGGCTGAGATTCAAAGACACAATTATCTTCCACTTGTCTTGCTGTCTCAGCAAGGCACAATAAAATTCCAAGGTATAGAAAGCAGGTGATTGAGACCATTTTCAGGTTTGGAGCAAGGGGGCAGGGGCCAGACAGGGCAAGGCAAGCCCAGGCTAGAGAACAAGAAGGGTATGAGGACTTGCTAAGAAATCTCTCTGAAATGCGATTGCCCTCTGTATGTCTAAAATATAAATTATTTTATCCTGTCTTTGTTGCATTCAGCAGTGTTCTTGCTTGAGGGAATAAGGTCAGGAAGAGCAAATGGCAGCCAGACTGGTTTATTTTCAGCAAACACTCTGAAACTGTATCTCTTGTGTGTTACAGTGGCATCATAAGTAACACAGGAATAAGCCTTCATGGGATAAAGCTACAATTTTGTGGTACTTCTGTAAGGAAAAGCAAATGAAAAAAACAACAAAACAAAAAAGTCAAACAAAACCCATGTAAACAGTAAAAGTCTTATTAGTGAATTTATGCTTTGAGTTACAGTACAGAAAATTTATGTAACTAAATCAACAGAATAATTAGACTTATTTCCATCTAAATGGCAAAACCTAGCTGAAAAGCCTTAGGTGAAACAAGACCTTTCAGTTCCATTATGAGTTATCTCATTTGAGTCAAAAATGCACAAGCTAATAAAAGTCTATAATTTTTTTTTTTTTTCTTTGAATTAAAAACTCACGGTAAAGCAGTATCACATGCCAGGTCCTTTCAATACATTCAAACCATACTTAACATATTTTTTTTTTTTTTTTTATTGCTATTACAGGACTGCAGACTGCAGGCCTTGTAACTCAAAAACATTCCCAAAAGAAACTTCACGGTTTACCATGAAACTAAAAGAAGGATAGCAGAAGAGTTTGATTCCAAGAAAGCTACAGCTCTCTTTCACATGCTGTGAATCACATGCTGTAGGTTTTCCTCTTTGTTTCAGGTTTTAGGGTGAGGTTTTTTTAAATAGCTTAGATTTAATAGGAAATGAAGTTTTCCACGGCTCATAAACCTATGGCATAGCAAATTCACCCAAGTCCCCTCAGCTCCTAGCAAAGGTCAAGGGAATCTCCTATAAAAAGCTTTAAAGACAAAGGAAGTTAACAGTCAAAGCTGGGCAGGAGGTTGCCAGATACTCATAGCAAAAACACACACACACACAAAAAAAAAAAAAAAGGAAGTCCAGAAATCTGTCTAGGTGTTACTTTAAATTTAGTAGCTGCCCAACAGGCCATAGCTTGTTTGGTTTACATTATCCAAGGACTTGCCAAGGGCTGAGCTTTACAGTTCTTCACAAATGAAATAGCAAAGTTCTTGCTACCTAAGTTTCATTATTCAAAGTAGATCAACAGTAAACAATAAAATAAATTGAGCAATGACCAGTAAGAAAGAGAACGGTATATTTAGAACTGAACTCAAAGTGATCTGTAATGGTAAATAACAAAGTTAAAGACATTCTGATTTAATTAAAAAATTAACATAGATATTAAAAATTTCAGTAGTGTTTACGGTGTACATGTGACATCTCATGCCATGATGTCCATTTCTAAAATATTGTGCATGAAGCTAAACATATGCACAGTACCACCTTCTTAAAAAACTCTCTTAGCAAAATAATAATCATAATAGTAAAAATAATACTACCTCAGATGAAAACAAGCAGATTTGCAATATTAACAGAAGTCTCTGGGTGGCATCAGTACAACAAGTTCACTAATATTAACATAAGAAAATTATAATATACTACTGCATGCTAAAGTTACTGTGTAATTAAATGTATCTAATCCAAGGATGATACAATAATCTCTGTCTTCCTGAACCTGTATAATGATTTTAGCCTTAGATCTTTTCTTCCTGTGATCCTTAAGTTACATTGCTATCCTCTTCAGAGTCAGCGAGACAAGTCAGAAGTCGCCGCAGTGATGTGCCATGTTGACTCCATTACATCACCCCCCACTGTCGTGGTTCCAGTCCCATTAACCCCAGGGGAATCTCTTAAGTGAAGCGTCACGGTTGGCAAGAGCTGATCCACCTGTTCACTCATTCAGCATGCCCTGTTTCAGGATTTATTTGCAACATTCACTCTTTAAGGATGTATTTGGGTGCACTTGTAAACTCTCTGCTGTACACTTCAGGACTCCATTGTCCCTAACTATTTTAAAACTAGGACTGAGAAAACAAGATTTTCTTCAGTAATTTCTGTGAATTATTGGTATCAATTTATTGTGATTGTTAAGTCCTAATTTTAAAAATGCCATTATAATACAAATATATCCATGAATAATGAATTCCCTCAGAACAACTTTAAGAAAACAAGCATTGCTCCGTGTTGGAAAGTGCAGGGGGAAGAATGGAGTTCGGCAACTCCACGGGAGTCATAAAGTGAAGACCTTTATGACCGGTACATCCCTTGGTTATACAGAGCAAGCTTCTCTGAACATGCACACCAACAACAATGCTGATTGGATACATGTGAGAACCCACACACTGTTCACGCGCCTAAACCTGTTACATGACTGGCTGTCATCTAACCCGCCCAGTACTCCCCACGTCCTACGTGTTTTTCTCTACTTTGTTCTGCTTTATCTTCTTGCTTCATTGCCTTTTCTTCACCGTTCTTCTTCCTTCGCGCTCTTTCCATGGTTCAAGGACAGTTCCTAATAAGTGTCAGTTTTCTTCCAACCAAGATCCCACAGGAAAGGAGATGAAAAAAGGGCATGCCAGCGCCTGTTGCATCTTTTATGATACACTTTTGTCTCTACTTTTTTGTTACATTTCCAATCACCAGTCTTTTCTGGTTCCTTTATTATATTCTCTCCTCACAGAATCCCTGGAAGTGTTCAAAGACAGGCTCGATGGGTCTTTGAGCAACCTCATCTAGTGGAAGGTGTCCTTGATCATGGCAGAGGGGTTTGAACTAGACAATCGCTAAGGTCTCTTCCCACCCCAAACCATTCTATGATTCTATGAAATGCATTAAACACACCCTTGCCAGTAAGTCATTGACTCGCTGCAGATGAAAGAAAAAAAGATACCAGAGATTGAGTGAAGAAAGGAAATATGTACACAAATACTATTTCACAAGTTCCAACAAAAAAAGAGGACTCCATCATGACAGATCAGTCAACGGATTGCTGTACTGTTTCTGAAACCAATCACAATTCACCCCTTATTTGAAAGGATCTGAGGCTTAGTTTGTCAACAACATAACCTATTTTTCTAGGACTTACTCGAGACACATGTTGCTCAGCATTTCACGTACAGTGACTCTGTGTTTTAAATAAGAAATAAGATATTTTTAAATAAGAAAGTTACAGTTACAAACATATAAGTGATGATATAAGCTATCCTATACAGGTGGGTATTTTTTCCCTTTTTTCCCCTCAGATGAGCTTCTCAAAATAGAGCTACAGACACTTCTAGCTCAAGCATCAGGGCTTGTACAGTTGTCACTGTAGTGGAGAGAAACCTATGCTACACCTGAACAAACTACCTTGCACACTTCTCAGGTTGCAGTGCTGTGAAGCTCCATAGCTATGGTGGTTCTATTTCTGGTATGTAGTGTTTAAACCCATAAAAATGCAAGTCATTCTTTATACACTTGTAAAGCCATTCTTCATACATTTGTACTTAATGTACCTTACTGTACATTAATTAACGACTTAAAGCCATTCTTTACATATTTGTACTTACTTTTGACCAAATACTTTCTCTGTCCTAGCCTAGCACTGTTGCAAAACAGGCCAGAATGGGCTTTTCCCAGTGGGTATAGTCCTGTAGGATGCATTAATCAAGAAACCATTAAAAGTGCTACTTCTTTTGAGAAAGACAAGTAAAGACAATATAAAGTCGTAATGCACCAAAAACCTCATCTAACAAATATTGTAAGCATAACAAGTATTTTTCCATTTCTTTTACAGAAAAGACTCATTCTAGAAGTACCCCAGCAAAAACATCACGCTAATTATACTCATCTCAAAATCTGAACATGAACATCTTCCCTGTACTTGCTATTTCTCCAGGGGGCCCATGGTAGAAGCTGAACACTCTGAAGACAGCAGCTCAGCAGAAAGCAAAGAAGGCCTGCTCCTTACAGTATGCTTTTCCAAAACCTGTAATTCCAGGCATATGCTCTCTATATGAAATGGTATGTTGGCAGATCTGCTTCCAGGACCATGTACCTCCTTAGCTTGATGATCCTGACTGCTTAGAAAGGTTGTCTTGCAGGTGCCTGTGTCTTGCCCATACTGCACAGCTCGCTTCCAAAATAGGTTTGGGGAAAAGCCCAGAGGGAGATGCTGTAGAGTGCTTGTTGCCTCCAATGTCCTGGAAGGCTCCCTGTAGGATGTAAAGCCAGGAGCACTCAATATAGTTACAGCCTCAAGTCAACACTCTGTGCATTCATTAACCCTTTCTACATGGCTTCTAATGCTGTCCTTCTTTACAATGCATTTCAGAGTCAAAGAAAATAATTATTAATGATTCTAACAATAGTAGAGCTTAAAGGTAGTATTGGCATTGCATTTGAGTTCCACAGTTTAAGTAATGTTATGCTCCTTATAGAGCAAGAAAATACCCAAGTAATCTGACCCTTAGATGCCAAGCCCATATCTACTCCACCAAAATGAATTAGTGGCCAGAAGTGTGCCTCCTCTGTAATTTTTAGTATCCCAGAAGGATAAGCTACTGCATTAAGAACCTTAGTCAAATGGCCAAACAAGAAAAAAGCAACTCTACTATTTAAACCTTAAAGAAAGAGAAAAATCTATTCTTAAAAAAAAAAAAAAAAATTCAAAAAGCCAAGTCAATCCCAGCCCAATGCCCCAGTGAAATTCCTGGTTACTGAGATTAGAATGTAACTGGCATGTTTGCTTTTTCATATAAATGGTACAAACATCCAGATGTCAAGGCTAAGAAGGGTCATAGATGTAAGAGATCTAACAGTCTTTGCTATCAGAAGGCCCTAATAATCTAAATGGAGTATATCAGGAGGAGACAGGATGCAACATATGCAGAGAAAAGTACTACAACAACAAAAAGATGGCATCAGCTGATATCATTTAATGATTCTCTGTAAAATGAAAGGATTAGGACAGATAGGTCTGTTACAATACTCAGTATTGCATTTTAATAAAGAAGACATTGCATGTATCCCTTACCATGCAAAACACATTTATACTGGGGCTGTGTACACTGCTGACTTTAGTAATACAGAATTAAGAGTATGTGGACATCATAACTGGGAAACAAAAGAATGTGCTTATAGTAGCTAATCCCTAATTAAAATTATATATATATTTCTTATAAAAACTAAGAATTTTTTTTATCTAGATAATACCTTGAAAAATACAGGTATTCTGGTAATTAGACTGTAATTAGACAGTAAGAACTGTACGGTTCAAGGAAAAAAATAAAACCCGTTGTTTAGGCAGGGTTAGCTAATGTAATGAAATCCTCTATAAAAGAAAAGATGGAACTACAACTTCTCCCAGTACGATTAAATCAGCAACCACAGACCAAGATTCCTCTTTTAAGTCTTATCACATTACATTTGGCTCCCCTTTGTAAACATGAAAACATGTCAGATCTCCATCTGCAGTTCAGAGCTCATCTTTGCTTATAGGGAGGGGAAAGAAAAGAAAAAAAAAAAAATCACAGCAGAAAAACAAAATCAACCTCAAAACTACAGCTCCCGCTCAAGATCCAGTATTCTGGAGGCCTGTTTAGATGACAAACATCTGCCTTCCTTCTAACAGCCAACACAACTTACCATGGTCCTGAAGCTTGTCTTTCCTTACAAAGAGAACTGCAGAGGCCAAATATAAATACCTAACTCAAGCCTTATCTAGAAGCTTTGCCAGCTTGCCAAACACCTCTCCATTTTAAATCATCTGCAATAAAACAAATCCCAAGACCATAAACCTCTTGATATTTTACAGAAAGTTCACCACCTGCTTATTGGGCCTTCATTTTTTAAACAACTAGTACAGTTTCAGAACAATTTTGGAGGTAATGAAGCAGGGCTACAAGTAATTTTTTTATTATTATTGGGAAAACCAGAAAATAAAGCATACTTAAAGGTTATGTTTCTTGACTTTAAATGAGTGAACTTGAAGTTCTTTCTTAAGCCTACTGTAGCTTTACTTCTTTCTACACAGCTCCTTACATCTTTCATTGCTTCTCTCATTGGGCACAAAGTCACTGCCTCCATGATGTGGCTACTGCTCTCCAGGCAGGGCAGGCACAGTCACCACATTTCTCCTGCTCTGCTTCCCTGACCTGCTTTTACAGGTCCACTCTGAAATCCAAAATCTCCAGGTCTAAAATCCAGCCTGTATTCCTGCTTTCTTTGTCCTTTCAGAGCTTCCCCAACTAGAAGTACATATTTATGCATTCTTATATGTGTGCATATGCCTATTACTGGGATAATTAAAGGGAATTTGGGTTCTGACTGTCTGTGCCCTCAGGGAAGAGACAGTAACATCTGCTGCAATGACTACTTATTTCTTATTTTTCTGAACAAGGGGTTTGAACTGTTTATGCTTCATTGTTCAAACACACACACTGCATACAAATACAAGAAGGTGTAAGGGGAAAAGACATTGAACCCCCACCTAGATGAAAGCAGTTTCAGTGCCACAAGCATAGTTTTTATACACTCCGAATCACTTGTGATTTCTGTAGAAATTATGTGACTAGGTATCAGCCATACTATAAAATTACAACCCCTTTAAGTTTTCTTTCTCTTATACACAGAAATAGCATGAAACTAAAGCTTCAGACCATTCCAGAAAACAAAACCAACAAAACAAAACAAAAACACATCAAAAAAAAAAAAAAAAAGCCACCACAAAACCAAACCAAAAATAAAACCTACTTTGCAAAGTTACATGAGCCAGCTGGAAGAGTTCTCATTAACCATACCCTTCCCACTTGTCAGGGAAAAAACACTTGACTCAGATGTGGCATACCTGATCATAGAACCATAGAAACTTAGGGGTTGGAAGGGACCTCTGGAAATCATCCAGTCCGACCCCCCTGCCAGAGCAGGATCACCCAGGGCAGGCCACACAGGAACAGATGGGTCTTGAAAGTCTCTAGAGAAGAAGACTCCACAACCTCCCTGGGCACCCTTTTCCAGTGCTCTGTCACCCTCACAGTAAAGTTTTATCTCATGTTGATGGAGAACTTCCCGTGTTTCAGCTTGTGACCATTACCTCTCATCCTATCACAGAGCACCACAGAAAAGAGACTGGCCCCTAATGTTATAATTTTTTTAAATTATACAGTATCAGTAATTTGAGGATAGCATTCTAGTTAAAAATATTAAGTATGCCTAAGAACAACTTAAGTTGCCAAGAACTGTGCTTAAATATGTTTAGGTACCTGATCTTCTGCACCATATTTTGAATAACAAATGTACAGCGACTGCCAAGAGTTGAAACAAGATTTCCAAACCCCAGTCAGCTTTAAAGCAAAAGGCCTACCAATCTTTACTAATTGTTCAAGTTAGGAACCATGAAAATGCCATGCCAGCAGACTAACATGAAGAAACAAAAAAAAAAAAAATTAAGGCAGAAAAGCAGAGCCAAAATTGAAGAATCTGAGTGTAAGGGGCTCAGTTTGGGGTTTCCCCCGTGATGCATTTAAATGTAATACAGACTCACATTTGCCTACTTGCAGATTACATTCAACTGTCATTCTTACTCCATTTTGTCACGGCATACATCTGTTCTCATTATTTTGTAATGGAACATTCATATATATCAGCCTGAATGACATCACCTTGACAAAAACTCAAATCCACTGCTGTAGAAACACAGTAGGGATTGCAATCTGCCCTCTTGCTGTTTAGATCATCCACTATCTCAGCTCTAGGAAACTGGTGTCCTCCTAGTAATCATTACACTTTTTTTTTTTTTTTTTTTTTTTTTTCTCTCCCTGAAAGCTGCCAGAAGCAGATTTAGCAATGCTGCTCTTCTTGAATTGTGTAAACACAACAGACAGGACTTCAGAGGCAGCAGATGCTTAGAGGTGAAAGAAAACAAACCAAAAAAATCTGGAGAAGCACAAGACAGATTTAAGGTGTTGTGTTTGTAAGAGCAACCAAGAAGTCACCTTGGTGACGTCAGGCAAGGTGGAAGCATCCAGGCCAGAAACATAACACACATACAAACTGCACAATTAAAAAACAACAACAAAAAAAAACCCCAACAGTTTTAATATTCTAGGTGACCAGAAACCTGTCATCAGATTAAAAGATTTAAGCAGAGATGTGATGATGATTGGGTAAGGAGGAACAAGATGAGGTATGCAACATAAAACCATACTGCAATGCTAATGAAAGATGCTGACGCAAAAATCCAAAGAGTTTAAAAAAAAAAAAAAAAAAAGTTGAGGCAATGTTACAGACCAACAGCACCATAGTGAGAAAACAGTAAGGCTACACTCACAGGCTTTGAGAGACAGGGAAGCCTGGGGGACAGCACATGTATGGAAAGACTATGTTATGTACGACTTTGATAGCACCGAGGGAAAGAGCAGAAGAATGATGGGAACACACCGGGGAGAAGAAAAATGGGGAGAGAAAACCTCAGGGAAACACAAGAGTTGTTATCCTGTACCACACTTATACTCGTTTTGTTTTAATATCCTGTTTGCATCAGCTGCTAGGTTCAAAATGACCTAGAGAAAAAGTATAAGGAGTCTGCTGTAGACAGTAGATGTATTACCAATCAATTCTTAATATTATTTCTCAATCTAATCTCTAAAAATGAGGAATGGTATAAACCTGAAACATAAAATTTAAAAGCAGCAAAGGAGGATGAGAGTGTACAGAAAGCTAATCAACACAAGAGATCCAAAATTAAAAAAAAAAACCAAACAAAAAACAAGCCAAAACAACCAACCAAACACATAAGGGTGTGAGAATTCTGAGGGGAAAAAAAAAAAAAAAAAAAAAAGAAAAAATCAGTGAATGAAGGAGAACGAATCAAGAGACACACAATTTACACTGTAAACCACCTGGCATGTCAGCTCATCAACACTTCAGGATGGGGACTCATTCAGCAGGATAGCCAGAGATGAGCACACTACTATACCAAGGACTTTTGAACTGCGAAATCTATGCCATGAAGCTCAGCTGTGTTTTGACGTGTAGAAATGCTATTTCCTGCATATGCCATTCCCCACACTGGTGAAAGATTTCTTTTGCCCTGAGGAGGTTCTGTTAGTCAAAACCAAGTAACTTTACATCTCAACCAGCACTGAGACCACATGTTCTTCCCAGAAAGCACATCTCCCCCTTCCAGCTAGCAGTGCTGGCCAGAGTGCTGCCACTGCCTGTCTTCCTGACCATCATGCAGAGGGATGGACTGACTGAGTACCACACTTGACATCCTTAGTCATGCCCTCTCTTCAGAGGGGCTTGACCTTTCATATATTAACACCTATGTACTGGCTTTGGCAACCAGCCACGGAATTCATTCTGAAGGAAATTGTGTTGTATGATTATGGGGAAAACAGTTTTTGGTCTCAACATGGAGTTTTGTAAAGAAATCTGCTCAGTTTTTATCTATATATTGGAGGGAACAGAAGCATAAAGCTAACTGCCCATAGACAGTTATAATAATGCTATGTTTTATTTGTGGGGAAATACCTATGTTTCAATTAGCAAGACTTTAGCTCCAGAACTGACCATCTTGCAATGATGTGTTCTTATTTATGTTGACATATGAACATGCTCAACTTCTTTTTTTTTTTGAACTGTTTTAGCATAATACAATTTCTTGATTCTATCAGTTTTTCCCAAGACTATAGCTCATAAAATATTTTCAAGTCTGAAGGTATTTCATGCAAAAAAAAAAAAAAAAAAAAAAAAAGAGACCAACAAAACAAAGTTATATTGTAACATAAAGGGCACATATGGTAAAGCCTGACACTAATCTTGGCAAGAGATTGGAGCCAGGACTTAAAAGTGGAACATAATCCCTACTCCCCTTCACTCCCCCACCACAAAACCAAAAAGACATCACTAAGTCAAAAAAAGAAAGTGACAAGTATGAAAAGGATAAAGAAAAAACGCAACCCCAGACAACAGAACAGCACTTCTCTTTGTACAAATTATTTTCTCTCTGAAGGGCACTGTCAAACTCCAAGTATTTGCCATTATTAACAACTTTTTCAGTAAATTTACTGTAGACTTAGTTATAAAACGGTGAGCTCCTAATTCTCAGAAATGGTAGAGAAGAGCCTAATTTCTTTCTCTATAAAGCCTTCAGAAGAAAACCTGAAGTGATCACTGTTAAGTAGAAACACAAACTTATGACAAGTTAACATGTGGTCTCACCTAAATGTGGCAGATGGCCATGTAACAAGTAAGTATCTACCACATTCAACTCCACAAACAAAATCATCTGCTATTCAGGGTCCTATAGTCTTGCCAGTAGCAAACTAGCTGCAGAAGGGAGGCAGGAAAGCAAGAATGTGATAAAAAAATCACTTTCAACAACCACTGACAAATAAACACAAATTATCTCTGCAAGTTTATTTAAGAAATTAAGGGGAAAAGGTGAAAATTAGCAAATATTTTTCCTCTACACCTCTGAGATTCCTGGAAATTTAGAGCTCCAGGCAAGGCTGAAATGTGGGCCAGGGCTTCCCCAGATCTCTCATCTGATGCAGTAGCCAGCAGAAGGCTACATTCAGTGACAGGCAGTAAGGGTAGGAGGTGCCACCAAGTGAGTGAAGGGTGAAGGGCCTAGAGAATAAAATTTATGAAGAGTGATTGAAGGAGCTGAGACTGTTTAGTTTGAGGAAGAGAAGACTAAGGGGAAACCTCACCAGTCTCTACAACTACCTGAAAGGACATTGTAGAGAGGTTGGTGCTGTCTCTTCTCAAAGGTAATTAGTGATAGAACAAGAGGGAGTGGATTCAGGCTGCAATAGGGTTGGTTTAGACTGGATATTAGGGAAAAAAAATTTACAGAAAGAGTAGTCAGACACTGGAATAGGCTGCCCAGGGAGGTGGTTGAGTCACCATCCTTGGATGTGTTTAAGGGTCATTTAGATGTGGTGTTGAGGGACATGGTTTAGGGGTGAACTTTGTAGAGTAGGGTTAATGGTTGGACTTGATGATCTCAAGGGTCTTTTTCAACCTGAATGATTCTATGAGTGCAAGACAGGCCACAAAAATGCTGTGCAGAACCTGGAAGGGAAGACCACTGGAATCAAACTTTTACAAAATTTGGTCACTACCACATATGAAAACAGAGTTGCCCAGGACAAGAAGGCCAGTAACTGCAAGAGTCACCGTCTCTCATGAACCTGCAGTGTAGGTGACTTCAGGAGGAGTAACTGAGAAGAACTGAATTAAGGATGTTTCTTGCAAAATGTATGAGAGGCCAGGCAGACTGCGCGAACACCCTTGACAGCAGTGGATCCTACAGGGCCACTTGCTCCAAGCAGCACAACTGTGTCCTGCTAGGCTGTGACAACTGTGCAGTTACAGGTTCCACAAAGGGCTGGGCACAAATGGGTTACACCAAAACAAGTTATAAAGGGCCAACTCTCAGTGCCTTAGCCATGCAATGCTAACTAGCCATATACATGCTCTTCCTCTTCAGTCAACACTCATTAGCTTTGGACATGTTGTAATGCAGTCTCTGGAGAGGAAGAACTGAATTCACATGAACCAGCGTGGAGATTATGCATAGAGAACTTAAAACTTCAGCAAAACATTATTTACACTGTGTCAGATGATTTAGAAACAATGACATGCTTCATTAATGTCTTTTCCAAGGGGTAGACCAGTAGAATACTGACACTGATAGCTGTCAATAGAAGGGACAGAGTATACCTTACACTTCTTATGAAAAGCATTAATATACTGTCTGGTGGGGAAAAAAAAAAATAGAGAAAAATCAAAGCAATATTGTGTTTCCTTTTCTCTTTAAACAGAACAAAACTTCTACAAGATGACAGAACATCAACTGTTTACGAGCTGTATTTCCTGGCTGCTGATCTGTTTCTTTAACATATGCCAGTTTGGAGGTTTTACTACCTTTCAGTAAAAATACCAACCTCCATTAAAAATACATCTTTTTTAAAGAAGAAAAGAAAAAATAAAATTACAGTTGCCCACTTTGTACAAGTAGCGGAATGTGGCAGGAGCCTCTCACTCATTCTGCTTCTTTGTTAACAATCAGTAAATCTCACATGCTCCAAACTTCCAAATTAGAACAACAGGGAATAAATCAGCCATGGAAAGGCTCACAGGACATACCATCTGAAATTTATTAAAATTATTAACGTTCTACAATAGTCCAGTACTTGGTTGGGATGACAAAGTAACTGTAAATTGATGCTTGCTTTAAAACATGATCACTTCCACCAAAGAAAAAAACCCAAAACAAGATTAGCTGGTATGCAAGCCCTTTGGTTCGAGAATTCAGTCCCTGCCATACCCTGTTTTTTATGGAAATGAGCACCAGAGACATTGGGTGATACAGGGAAACTGTAAGGGGACAGTATCCTTCAGTCTTCAAAGAAATAATTTTTTTAATTAACAGCAAGCAGTTGAAAATTGCCATTCTCCAGCAGGTACTTAATCTCCTGTACAAAAGTAAAGCCAAACCTAATTTGATACAAAAAAATATACAACTGGTGGAGGAATTATTTCACTCCTTAAGAGAGGCTGGTTCTTCGCAGGGTAGAGCAAGCAATCTTATAGTCCTTTCACACACCAAAATATCTAGCAATCAATTTTTCTCCACTGATGAATCATCTTTGTTTAAAGAAAAACCCAAAAGAAAATAGGGGATGGAAAGCAATACACCTCAATCCCACTACTGCAGCTGGCAGGTCTTGGAAGTGTATTTTTGAAAACCAGTGGAAAGAGAAGGAAAAAGCAATAAAAACTGAGCAGCTTAGTAGACTACTATTACTTTAAACAGTAGCTTGCAACAAGATGAGAAAGAAGAGAGTACAAACAAAACCAAGTTCATACACCATGTATCCTTCTTCATTCAACCCACATGTTGTTTCCTCTTGGCACATGTTAAGTGCATGCACTCCATATACAAACCACATGATAAAATGAGCAGAGTGATGTACTGAGTCTATATTACTTACATAAACATCAAGTAAGGGAATTCTGTGGTGGTTAGACAATAAGGTTAAGAAAATATATTTCTTAGGATTCCTGAATCAAGGAATCAAAAAATAACTATGCTATTTTTCTTTTCTGGTTAACCTCAAGTAGAAATGAAGGGTTTATGTTCATTTCTTTTATGGATTGAGACATGTTATTTTTAAGCATGTTTATTCAACAGATAACTTCTTTACAGCACAACATGTACTTAAAATATCACTAAATACAGCTTCTAAAATTATGTCAACTGATTTTTTTTTGTCGAGACAGCACAACAATTCTGATTACTTTATGGAAGAATAAAAGAAACAGATTTGCCCTAGATGATCTCAGCTGTACCCTCAACCTCAATTAAGTCAAGTTCACAACTGCATTTTACTACTGATAGAAAAGCCTAACAAATTTTATTTTACACATGTAAACTGCAAGACAGTCAATACTTACAGCTTTGCACCTGAAACTGGTGTGGGGTCATTTTTTTTTCCAACTTGCTCACACACCACTAAGCAGTTGGGATGGTCCCTTCAGTTCTACCTCATATATGGGGTCTGCCTGCAGTACGAGTCTTCATCTGTGTGAGTTTTGACAGGTCTGACAGTTAAAGTTCAGCAAATGTAGGGGAAAACAAAGTGCCACTGTAACTACATGTACGCTCTTTGAAAAAACAAAAAAAAAATCTCATAAAATATCAGCTCTACAGAAAGCTACCACAGAGGTTCTGTAGAGTGGGTGGCTAAGTGCTCTGAAAACTGTGGAAATATTTAGACAAATGTTACAATACTCAACTGGTTTCCTTTATTTTTTGTATAAGAATAGTTCAACTTTCATAAACAGTCGTTGTTTCTCATAGTCATCTTATTTTTCTAAACACAGTTTGCCTATGATTTATCCCTCACTGCTCCTACCCAGAGGAAATGTGCTTTCAACAGCCTTTTCTAACTATTTAGGTTAAACACATCCCTTCTCTATATTTAGAGAGTGTTTTCCAAGAAGAAGCTGACCATCAGTAAACCCTAACAGACTTTACAGAGCTACCATTTCATATATATGCACATGAAAGTATATCCAGATAAAATTTAATAAAAATATTAGTTATAAAGCTCTATCTTTAATGAACATCTTACTTCAGCACTTTTTCTTATTTCAAGGAAAAATATACTTATTTACACATTGTAAACATGTGGAAAAGTATGCAAGGACCAATAACCTCACTCTATAAGTCTGTGTGTCCATTCTGTCACCTGCATCTTGTTTTCTTGCACCAAATTCTATAAGCTGCACACGGTTCATCACCTTTTGACTCTACCAGCTCTACTGGACTCGTGATAGCATAGCTGATGAATCCTCTGTTCATGCAGGTAACATATGCAGACAGGTTTATTTATTTCTTTAACTTCTTTTTAAGCCTGAATTTAAACAGCACATGTTTGCACATCTGAAGACAGACTCCTCCTTAGAGAGAAAGGAACTTAAAAGAGGGACTGTGCATAATTCCAGTTAGTCCCATCACATAAAACACTGAACAGTATGCTATGAGGCTGATCCTGCCAATTCATCCCATATTTTAAAGGTCTGCTTTTATATAAATGTGATCTCTGTGATAGTTCCTACCAACTTTAAATAACGAGAACAGGAAATTTCCAGCTTCCAAAGAAGACACAGAGTGCCTTTTTCTATTCCAAGGAAGACTTAAAATCATAGAATCCTGGAATCATTAAGGTTGGAAGTGACCTTCAAGATCATCAGGTCCAACCATCTACTAGACATTACCATAACCACTAAACTTATGACAAAAGATTTTAGAGCTGACACATTTTCAGATGTACTGTAGAGTTTCTTATTTATTATAGCTTCTGGGAGAGAGAAAAAGGTGCATTATACTTTTCTAACATCAATTATGCAGATAAACAAATTACAATGGGATCATTACTACTGTGCATGAGACATAAAATGAAAGAGATTTTTTAGATCATGTCAAAAATCCTTTGAAAATGCATTTATCTCCCCTGCTTCTGTAACTTCTTTACTCTTCCATCAGCAAAGTACTTGAGTAAAGATTCTCAAACAGTTGGTGAAATTCTTGCCACTGGATATCAGGAGATATGTCACGATCCTTCAGCTAAAATTATTAGGTGAGAAAATCAGTGATAGAAATAGTATATGTCTCTCCACAAAGGTAGCTTGACAGGATCATCAGCTAAGTGAGCAGTTTTTGATGGGCAGTGGGAAAGAAAGTAAGCTCTTCCAGGAGATACGCTCCCTTTCCATATTTCACCATGACAATTCCAGGGACTACTTTTTCTTTTTTTTCAGCTGTTCATCCATACGTTACACCAGACTTTCACTCCATTAGTTTTATTTAATAGTTTATACTCCATCTGCCATGCCTCTCAAAGGAAGACAAATCAAATAAGGACATTGCTATTTTGGCATACCAGAAACTACAAAAAAAAGACTTTAGTCAGTCATAAATAAAACAACAACTGATATCTCTGAAGTCAGTACTGAGTTTACAAGCTTTAAAGTACCTACCACTCAATACCACTCAGCCTTGGTTGATGTTCAGCATCCCACACAGAGTTTAGCTCTGGTGGATCTAGTAGTATGGTAAGATGACTTCACGGAATAAACTATTAATGCACTATTCAAAATAAAGTTTTTCCTAGCTCTTAAGAATTGATTTGAGTACCGTGTGTTAGTCTAGCAGCACTAATAATGTCAATATATACAGACAGCATTTTCCTACAGGCATTCATGAAATCAGTAAATGCCTCAGAAGAAATAGAGAAATTGGGAAGAGGTTAGTTGAATCCTGCCAACTACTGCTGCACAATTCAATCACAAGTATCTCTTCTCATACACATCTCTTTTTTTATACTTTGATACCTGAAGTAGTCCATTCCTAACATACAGGCTCAAACACAAACTTCTCAGTCACCTTTTCTTTCAGTCTCATATCTTCTGTTCTCCCTTAACTAGCAGTCCCGCAACTACAAGTCAGCTGCTGCGTGCTCACACCATTTATGTTACCTCGCTATTGCATACTGCATTGTAAATATGTTTCTACATGTACTTTCTAAGATTTACTGATGATTCCCAGTGGATTATTGTGGTATGAACTGCAGCTCATCAGAAAATTTTAAGTGAAGGAAAATTTTTTCAAGATATGTTGGTTCATAAAAGCTAAGGTATGTCATGGTTATGTACTGATTCATGATATTTTTACCACAAATGTCAAGAATGAGTCTGTCATTAAAAATCCTACTAAATCTCAACAATCTAACAATAAATGCATCTATATAATAATATTCTCCACATATATTTACAGCAAGAAGGAATTGGTTTTGTTTGGTAAACTCCATGACGCTATCACTGGCTATATCAGAAGATGCAACTGAAACAAGATAAAAGACAATGTCTCTGTCCTCAAAAAGCCTTAACATAGCAACTTAGAACTGGAAGGACATGAATATACATATGAAGGAGAACAGCAACAGTTTAAAAGGCAGGATCAGGCTAAATTCAAGCTACTCTCCTAAATGTTGGCTGAATCAGACTCAAACCAAAACATTTTTAATCAACTTTTAACACGTCTCTGGTAACAAGTCTCAATTATTTGGTTCTACAGTGGCATATCAAAAAAAACCAAACATGCAATGACCCCTTAGTTTGTGAAATTAAGCAGTTAAGTACCAGAATTGTAACTGTGCTACGTAAATTTACAACATTTTGTGTACATTATGATAAAAATAATATTTTTAAACTAAATTATACACACAACATGAATGCTAAGAAAATCACATATTTCATCAGAATAAGTCATACTGTTCAGTCCATCAGTAAAGGAGAAATTAAAAAAAAAAAATTCATAAAACACTGACGGTTTGTTGTTCCCAGGTACAGAATGTAACGACTTCAGTTCATTCTCCAATGTAATGAAGAAAGGGACAGTTGGTACCATTACTCTTATAAAATCATGAAAATGCCAGAACAAAAATACTTTCTGTAGAAAACACTTTTTTTTTCCACAAACTTTATGAAAAGAATTGAAAGAAATCTTTTTTTCAATTAAAATTCGGTAAGTCCTAATTCATTGGAAGAAAAAAAATACACATGTGCTTTCTTAGAAAAACAGGAGGAATGCAATATGAAATATAATACATCTTAATCCCTGCATCCATATAGCTACAAACTATTTGGAACTCATTCTAAGTTGCTACACTAATGGAAAAAATCTCAATTCAAATTAAAAAAAAAACACCCACAAGACCAAAAAAACCCCACCAGCAACTACAAATGGATAAGTTATTAAATACCTCAGTGTTTTACAGACAACATCCTCTAAGCATTCTTTGCTTTGTTACAATTGTTCCTTAGTGGTCCATCCCAAAATTCAAGACAACAACCATATGTAGGAAGAGACAGGCTTGGCAAAGCAAGAAACTCATGATGGAGCTCCAGTGCGGAAAGGCTGTACGTATGAAGTGTAAGCAGGGACAAGGTGACCAAGGAGGAATTGACAAACATCACATGGGTACGTAAAGGCTGCGTCAGGTTAAACAAAGTTCAGCAGGAGTTGACTTGCAGGGAATGTCAAGGGCAACAATAGCAGCTACTAGTGCTACAGTAACAATGAAAAGTCGAACAGGGAAGATAAATGCCTGTTGCTGAATTGAGCAGGTGATCTAGAGCCAGCAGACACAGATCACGCTGAATGACTCACTACTGCCATTGTTTCAGTCTTCACCACCAAAGTCTCAAAGGCATCTGGTGTTTAGCAAAAGGGTTCAAGAACTACCAGTATCAGATGTGGTCTAAGTCAGGAATGACTTGCAAGACCTCAACCTATGTAAATCCACAGGATCAGACAAGGAACATCCACAGACACCAAAACAACTGGCCTCTCTTCATCTCTGAGAGGTCATGGAGATGAAGAGGTCCTCAGTAACATCAGGAAAACAAATGTGGGAACTATAGGCGAGTCAAGCCCACTTAAGTTCCTGGGAAAGTTAAGGACTTTGTCTTCTTGGAATGCACTTTCCTGGACACACAGAGAAGGTGACTGAGAACAGTCAGCATGGATTTGCCAAGTGTAAATCATTCCTGATTGCCTTCTATAATAAAATTACAAGTTTTAATGAGGAGGGGAAAGCACATGATGTCATTTATAGCAAGGCTTTCAACACTGTCTCACTTCAAGTTAGGATGTTACCATCTATTTCTGAAGGGTAAAAAGTCGGTTGGATGATCAAGCCCAGAGAGTAAATGTTTAATGGACCTTACTCCACCAGTAACAGATGGAGTATCACAAGGGTTTATCCTGAGATCTGTCCTGTTCAACACATTAATCAATGACCAAGCAGAGGCAACAGAGTGCAGTTTGTAAAGTTTGCAGTTAATTCCAAATTCTGAGAAACAATTTCTAAGCTTAAGGGCAGGGCTTCCATATAGAGGAACCTAGATGGGCTGAAGAAATGGGCCAAGAGTAGTCTCATGAAATTAAGTGTACATATGCAGAGCCCTGCATCTGGAAAGGAACAATCCCATGCAACAGTACAGGTTGGGTTCAATCACAGAGGAAAATTAGTCACTTAGCTTTAAATGACACATCCAGTACCAAATTGTGATCAAACTTTGCAAGCATAGTTGCATTTACCTTATATGGAATGCAGTCCAAGTTACCATTAAACAGCACTGAAGGGACTTCCCCCTCCTCCCCACCCCCATACCATTCTACATTAAAAACAGAGCTTTCCATGAAGAAATTACACAATAGCCTACTTATGAAAACTTTTCTTTTGCATTACACCTTACCTTTGTATGCAATAACTGGGTGCTCAGCTCTGTGACAGCGGGTATCTTCTGTTGTTGTTGGCTCCAGTGTTCCTAATACCCCAGTTCCTGCCAACAGCAGTGTAAGGAGGAAGCTTCCTTTCATGGTGGTCATGCTGTCCTCCACAGCAGTCACTTCTTTTAACTGGATACTCTTCTTGCACTCATGTGGGAAAAGCACCTGAGAATTTAAAGAAACTTACTCAAGCACAAGTTACAAATTACAAGGGAAAAAAACAATAGACAATTCTTGGTGCTTAAAACAAAACAAAACATTGGTTTCTGTCTGTGAAGTACTTGACTGCTCAAAAGCATGCTGTCAGCTGCACCTCTAATTACTTCATAAAGTTATCATCAGTTACACATTATAGGAATATTTATTTCTTTTAACACCCGTCAGGACTCAAAGATTCTTATATTCATTTCCCCCCTTCTCTACTTTAAAGTTTCATTTTGTAACGTGTGTGGGGAAAATGTTCTGCAACATTATTTTTTTATTCCTTGCTAGTATAAGGTAGGAAAGGGATTGATCTTTCACGTTACTGTTTTGACAAAACAACAGCACTAGAGCATGTAACTTTTGGTAATCCACAGAGCATGTACAGCACAGCATAGAAAGTGGTAGGACAAGGTTAACCTCAATGTTCTGACAACGTAATTTTGTTTCACAGGAGGGAGGGTCACTGGTTCTGAAACTGGCTTAATCTTTACTGGTTTGCCAAGACTGACAACAAAGGTCTGTACTGCAGATTCTCACACTGAAGACCCTTTTCTACTAAAATCTAGACACCAATCAAAAATGTGATGGTTTTCATTTAGTAGCAGAATAACGTTGGAGTTCCAACTCCCTGATTTTCTGAAACATTCAATAACCAGACAGTTATAGGTAAGAGAATATTCATGGTCTCAGTATAATTTTAGATCCAATCCAATTCCTTTAGCTTTATCGTAACAAGCATTCCAAGTAGTAAAAACCTAATGCTGCAACCCAAAAAACTTCCATCACTAGCAGCTTTACTGAGTCTCACAAGCTGACTTGCTGATAGCACAGTTATGAGACATCACTGCCTTTCACTGGAGATTTGAAACAACTCCTTAATGGGAGAAATGTCATTCTGCTAATTAATAAAGCAATTGAGGATAAAATAATAAGCAATACTGACTTCTATTCATTTGATGTCACTGAACTGCAGTGTGCTGTTTAATAAGGTGAAAATTTTCTATTTGTGTAAAAGAAACATCCTAAACACATGAAACAAAGGGCTGTTAACTAATATACTTCACAGTAAGACAAGTGTGTTTTAAAACCTACATTCTGAAAGCAAAATGGATGGTAAAAATTGCTCCCTAACATTACTGTAGCACCAGCCACTACAAGACGAACTGCTCTTCTCTTAGAACTTGGATGCCTTAAGAAGCCTTCCAGCTAAGACCTGGACACATCTAACTCTCATTAATTTAAACTAAAATAAATAGATCAAAGATATAATATGTCTGAGTGGAACATATATTTAATAGTCAATTTTAGCTTATCTGCTAAATTTGTTTATGATTCAAGGAAAAAGGCATGGGGAAGCTTCTAGGCAGTTAAATTCATATTCCTACCTAAGTAGTGTAGCTTCCGATGTCATGTACTCCTATGAATCTGAATTGCTTGTGGCTCAGAGCGGGCAGTATTGGAAATTGGCTCATGGAAATTCTGTGCACTCACATATAAAGGGGTGTAAAGCATCTGTTCCAATGTTTTGCTAGTTCATTTTCTGCAAGGGTGACATTTCAAGCATTATGTACTATTCTTATCCAAATTCAACCAGCTTATGGGGATTATATCACAACGAATGAATATTACTAATTTACAAATCATACAAGTACATTACTAACAGCTTGTTCCAATTCAGGTTTCTGTAAGACCACGTATGTGTATTTAGGCAGTAAAATGAAGGATAGCACATCACAGACTCTCAACAGCTGTTTTTCTTGCACACGGTAAAGCAGCAGCTATCACAAGTTCTCACATGAGAAAAGGACAAGCTTTAATTCAGCTGGGCAACTGGAAGGAACAGGAACTCACTATCCACTTCATTACACTACAGTATGCTCAGAAAGAGAAAGAAAATGAAGTCTGAAGACTGCACCTAATACACCGCTAGGGTAAAAGAAAGATATCAAACCAAACCAACCAACCAACAAACAAATAAAACCCCACCCCACTAAACTAAAAAAAACACAAAACCAAAACCAAACCTGTAAAAAAAGACCACATGCAAACAAAACAACCCAAAACACACAGACCCCAAGAAACAAACAAAAACCCAAACATGCCCAACCCCACAAAAACCAACCAAACAAAAACCCCTCAACTATCGATACACACACATTCAACATGTACCCACAGCATGACCAGATGAACAGACACCTCAGAAAAGCCTTCAAAAACAAATCCTTTTCCACAGAATTTGCAGGGATCACAGGATGTCAGGGGTTGGAAGGGACCCTGGAGATCTTTGAGTCCAACCCCCCTGGCCAGAGCAGGGGTTAGATTGCTCTCTCCTGCACATCCTCAAGTAAGGTCTGCAGCACTGGTTCCATCTCTGCCTGAGATACCAGTTTAAGAGCCAGCCTGTGGAGACAGCACCCGGACTCTGCACCACCCCACTCTGAAACACTGCAACTGAGAGTCAGGTTTGAAGCAGGCAAAGGAGTCTTTCCTGACATAGGCTCTTCTCCTAACTGGAACCGCAACTATTGTACCAAGAAGTGATGGTTAGCCTGGACCTCACCAAAAGCCAGAAGAAACCTAACCATGAAAAGTTTAGGCTAGTTTCCTTGATTTTTGTATAATCTCCATATGCAAATCTATCTCAACAAGGAAATATAGTGGTCAAGTCAAGACTCTTCAAAACAGAACCATAATAGTGACACTGACAACATTTTTAACTATTGCTATACATTTGGGAACCAGCACACTGACCTGTACTGTTTGTATAGGTTTTTTAGCACAAATCTTTAATCGCACATCTGACAGATTGTTTTTTACAAGTCTGTTGAACAATCTAGGATGTAAAAAAAAAAAATGTGCAGCATTATAACATTATAAAATTTAATAGATTTCAATATATTATCTTATTTCTATAACTAGAGGTATTATTATTCTATATAAAGGTATTATTTTTCCCATATGGAGTATTCAGTTTCTGTATCAAAATTATTTGATGAGGTGAGGAAAAAAAAAAGGCGAAAATTCG
>JAAGNO010004867.1:78971-97179 GCA_033439905.1 Ceryle rudis | reverse complement strand
TAATTCTATAAAAGGATTTTTTTTTCCCATATGGAGTATTCAGTTTCTGTAGCAACATTATTTGATGAGGGGAGGAAAAAAAAAAGGCAGAAATTCGAGATTTTCTATTTTAGGTGAGCCAACAAAAGATATCTATTGCTAAAGAGAAAAAGTGTGAACTGCTAAGCATGCCAAGCATGTAACTGCTACTGAGAGGTCCAAGCAGATTCATTTAGAGACTATTCCCTCCAGGCACTTAAGTCACGTATTTAAAATTAAATAATCAGGATGTCAATATTTCTAGATTGGTTAAAATACACCATGTTGGAAGCACAATCTACCTCTGAACTAAACTCCATTTTATTTTGTTTGATTAAAATAAGCTGCTGTATTAAAAAAAAAAAAAAAAGTTGCCATGTTTATTTTAGCCTTCCAGCAGCAAAGATACATTCAAATAATTATCTTTGCTGATTCTGTAAGTGTCAGTGATGATGAAGTGAACTTATGCCAATATGAGTATACAAAAAGCAGAGTTTGGTGTGGTTAAAAGATGCCAGTTTCAGGACTGTGCTGGCTACACCTATCCATAAGCAGGTCTGGGATTTCTTTACATGCACACCAGTGTCTACTCTCACAGATACTGTTCATGGGATTTGCTGTGGGAGATTCACTCCACTTCTTGGTTTGCAACACAGTAAAAGTTTGATCAAAATTTACTCATGCTAACTAGCTAATCCAGATAATATCCACCTTTGTGCAAAAGCATGAATCTGGAAAAAAGTACTTACCTATGAACAGACTGTACACTGTATGGGTTTGTTAGAATGAAATTGAGTCCAAAGAAAGATGTTCTATATTTCTACAGTACAAACTTTAAAATAGTTTGTAATAATTATTTCCTCTTTGGTGATATCAGTTTTATTAAAAATACATAGTTTCTCTACCAGTTCCCCATGACAGGACAAGGGGCAATGGTCACAAGCTGAAACACAGGAAGTTCTACATCAACACGATGAGAAGCTTCTTCACTGTGAGAGTGACAGAGCACTGGAATAGGCTGCCCAGGGAGGTTGTGGAGTCTCCTTCTCTGGAGACTTTCAAAACCTGCCTGGATCTGTTCCTGTGGGGCCTCCCCGGGTGATCCTGCTCTGGCAGGGGTGTTGGACTGGATGATCTCCAGAGGTCCCTTACAACCCCTACCATTCTGTGATTCTACAACACTGTACTGCTAGTGGCACCTTTTTACCATTAATCGAAAGAATAGAACAATTGCTTCCTGCTGCAAGTGATGAGCAGACAGGAAGAACCATTGTTTCCTCTTTAGCAGAAAAAGCTCATTCTGTTACATATTTGTTAGTAAGCATATGGACAAATCGGGGAAAAGGGTATCAGCAGTCATATGATCATAAAACTGGAACACAATAAACACCCCTATGATGGAGTTCAGTGTCTTTTTCTGTAATGGCTCTTGATTTTTTTAAAGCCAAACTCCTCAAATTCATACCAATCATCTGAAAGGAAGATTGTTAGAGAAAGGAGTAAGTGAAAAAGGCCCTGTTACCACACCTACAAAAAAATCTAGCTAAATTCTTAGGCAATGCATACACTTTCATTCCCAGTCCTGGTAACACCAGTAGTGACAAGCCCTGGAACCCAGAAGGAAAAGGGATGGAAGCAGCAGGGGACATCCAGAGGGCTGCATCAGTCTAAACTAACAGTGCTTCCCTCTCCTTCAGTGAAAAATGTGTTGCGTGTCAAAGACAATCATGTTTCACTTCTTTCGTAAATGAACTATGATTTTATTGTTTTTAGTCACCCTTCTAATAATATATAGAACAGAAGGCGAGTAAATATCAAAACTCATTTAAATCTTGTTTCCAAAAAACCCAATCAGTTGTTTTTACTATAGTGATTAATCCTGTTCCCCTGTCAAATGAACAAACAAAAGCTATACTTCTTTATCATATAATTAGTTTGAAATACATCCCTTACTCAGTATAGCTTTAGAAAAATAATTTGTATATCACTCAGATACACAATTAGATTAGAGCAACAGCTCAAAGATCACCTTACTAAACATCAAGATGAGGCTCGAGGCTATAGAGCCTCCTCAGTTAAATAATTCAGCCATACACTATCGTGTCTCATCACTGGACCCAGCAATGCAGACTGTTTGCTATGCAGCAGAGTAGCTTATTCTAATTTGTATTCTCATAAAGTGAGAGTCAGTGTCAATTAACAAACTGATTACTGAGTAGCTTCCACTTGTTTTTTAATATTGTCGTTCATTTCTGCAGTGACATGAACATTAAGATCTGCTAGAGGCATTTACCCATCAGCTGTCATTGACTAACAGAGTCAAAAATCAATCCTTAAATTCATAGTGACATTCTGCCAAAAGTCTGCTAATATCTGTAGCTGATGGTGACAACTCATAAAGGAATAATCTGTCCTCAAAGCTAGTTCTCCAGCATTGCTCAAAGAGCTGATACTTGTGCTTTCCACAAAGGAAGCATTGCTTCCAGAATGTTGGCCTGAGCGAAACAAGTTTGTAATAATGCCTCAGAGCTCATTCATCACATCATAGGCATGTCTTCCTCATCAGTGGTGCATAGCACCAGTGGACCACAGCTTCCTTGAGCATGCACCAGTCAACCCAGCAGGTCCACACAGAAGAGCACCACAAGCAGCTTTGAGGTACAAATAAAGGTAATCAAATCAGTGCAGTCTAGGCCCTAGTTCAAAAAATCTCAGCTCTTTTTTTTCAAATCCCTTTTTCTCTATCACTTAGCTCCTTGGCCTTTTTGATACCCTCCCAAGCCCCCGGATCCCACCTCTAATCTTCCCCTCACAGCTAGTCTCCTCATCCACTCATCCAGAGCACCTTTCCCCATACATTCCTTGGGTCATCCACTGAACTGTGACCCTCAGTCTGGCCATCAGAAGTGAGTCTGAGGCAGCAGAAGGAGGGATTCTCCTCCTCAGACAGACTACAAAGCCAGGACAGTTTACAAAATGGTAATCATTGCTTGAAAATAAAGGTCTGAAGAGTGGAGAAAGTCAGAAGGAAAATCAGTAGTTTAACAGCCAAAGTCAAGGAAGGCATGAAGTGAGGAAAAATTAGCCAGGAGAAGTGTCAGCTAGTGCAGGAAAAGGAAATTGAGAGGGAAGAACTGTATCGTTTCAGGGATCTACACACACATCCCTGCATTTCATCTTCTCCTTTCACTCTAGACTGCACTTGCCTATTCCTTTTGCCAGTTGGTACTAATATTGGCAGATCAAGCACATTTTCTTAAGACCCAAAAGATGGTCAACACCACCAATATGGCAGACAACACAAGCTGTTCCGTACTAAAAATACACTTTCAGGTGTTGGAAGTAATAACGGTTCAGTAGACAGTCCTTACCACAGTATCCTGTTGATTTTAGAAAATGACATAGCTTCAAAATCAGCAGATCCTCAGAAAAAGGGTCCACTGATGGCTATGAAATACCTAGACACTCCCATTCTAGCATGTGAAATTCAGAAACTTCCTGAGCCTGATACTGCAACAATATCCAGGAAAAGTCCCACTAGCTGCTTACTGATGGCTTATCCTCTTCCCTGAGACATGTGCTGTTTGCTCCTGACAGAGACCAGATGCTGGGCTGGATGCACCTCTGACTAAGCACAACCACTCGTTCCCACGTTCTGCAATGATCTGACCTCTGCACTGCATGACATGCGTATGTTGTGTTGTATTGCCACACAACACGTACAAGTCTGTATTTATGAGTTATTCATAAAGCCTAGTGAAAAATGAACATACATATCTGACTGTAAGACAAAGAAAATCCATCACACAGCTTTGTACAAAGCATGTACTACAGTACCTGAGTTGACACCAAAAACAGAAACAGCATCCAGAACAGCCAGATCATGGCATTTTTTTTTTTAATATTCCTTTGTCCATCTAGTAGGAAGCCCTAAGGTTTGGAAAGAGATCTGTCTCCTGGTCATAACCGAGTCAGGGAAGACCTCAATTTCAACAGAATCATGTAGTGATTATCTGGACTTCCTTACAAACTGTCACAAAATATGACATAAATTACGTTTCAGAAGTTTCCTTCAATTTATCCAGCAATGCTGTTAGTAGCCCTCACAAATATGCTTTCCAAATATCTCTGGCACACTCTTGAGAGATAAAATACAGTATATAAAGCTGTGGACAGCAATTTTGAAACCAACATGTACTCTCAGAGACCCCGAATGAGGTATATTACATATTTCTGCACCTCAGTAAATTAAATTTATTTGTGAAAACTCTTATTTACCCATTAAATCTGAATATAATAAAACTATGCTACTCCGCTGAACAGGGATTTTTTAGATTGTTAAGAAAAACAATTATTAGACAATTAAAAGTATTTTTAACATTTATTTTCATATTTGTTAGCAACTGCAGTCTCAATTTATGGCATTGTTTTTCCCTTTATTTTAAGCTACAAAATTATATTGATTTCAGAAAACTAATTATATATTTTTTTTAGGACAAGAAATTATGTTTCAGTCTAGAGGGGAACTACATTTCTTGAACAACCTTCAAACTCTGGTTTTCCATAGCTTTACTGTTTACCCCCTTTCTGTAATCTTCTGCTAAAAATGCATCTGTGTTTTTGGGGGGGGTCACAAAAAAAAAGTGAAGTTTGAAAATTCACCACTGGGAATTAGGAATCTACGTGGGACCAGAGACACAACTACAAGTAAAGCTGTGACTATTAATCTGCATTAACAATGTGCTGAAATTTTGCTATATATAAAACAAAAAAATACTCTCGAATTACAAAAACTCATACTTTGAAAGCTGACCACGGGTCTTGCCTTCTACTCAAATTCAAATATGGGATGGAAGAAGGAGGAGATGCTCTAGTTTACAATACTTTGTTATCTTTTCCCCTCTCATTATTATGAACTGTCTTGTAATGGGAACTATATTAAAAAAAGGCAAGTTTAAAACCATGACTGAACAAAAAGCAGTAGTTCAGGACTGGGAGGAGATCCATGCAATAGAGCAGCAGAAGACAGTGCACTGAGATATCCATAAGAAAAAAATTATCTGGGAAGAGGAACGTTTTATCAGCTGAGGTGAGAAAGAAGATGACAAAGGTATGGATGAGGAATTTGTGTAAAATCATGAATATATATATATATAAAGTAGTTTTGAGTGAAGGCAAGGTTAATGGAAACAGGAAAGAAAGAGATAATATGAAAGTAATGCAAGTTTACCTATTGCATTCTATACAAATTGGAAAGAAGCAACACAGAGACTGGAGTTGTACATGTTCAAAAATTAGAAGATCATTGCATCGCAGATTATCGCTGTAGCCATCTGGACATATTTTTTTATATTTGTAAACTGCACAGGAAAACATACCAGAATTTGGACATGGATGTAAGAGAAACCAGAAGGAAGACAATAATACAGTAACTTCAAATAGCTGTGTTTTAAAAAAAAATATATATATTTATATACATTCAGCTGAAAACAGTTCTCTACCATTTCGTATGTCACTGGACAAAAGGATTTGATAGCACTTGGGATTTAGCTTTCATAAGGATTTAATATAATATTTTTTAATGTGAATTGCCAACCTAAAGAACAAAATTGTACTGCTAAAACAACTGTTAGTTGGTATTCTGCACATTAATACTAGGCAAACTTCCAAAATAAAGATTATATTTCTAAGTAGTTACTACTTAAAAGAACTGTTGGATGAGCTCCAAAGTGTCATGAAATTAATACTGTGACAGCCTGCGTTAGTTAAATAATACAGGCAAATTTATCCTTCTTGTGGTGGGTTCAGTCCCGCAGGTCTTTGGTACAGTTTTAAAGAGCAGTAGTTATTAAACACATTTCAACAAATGCATGGTGGTCACAGCTTGGACAACTGAAATACAGTGAAGGAGAATATACTTTTGTATGTCAAATCCACTTACCCTTCTGTCTCCAATTGCAAATGTACTTCAAACTCCCACCTCCTCTCTACTCCTGGAGACCACCAGCTTTTGATTTGTTTCTTCCCATCAATAACCAACATTGTCTCCCTTTACAGCAACAGTTTAAGTGACAGCAACGTTTAGCAGAGTGATACAGAGGAAAGGAGAAGTGAGGCAGCTCAAATCTCCCATCCCACTTTACGACTGTGGAACACTTCTGCTCCCCACCTATTTATTTATACACAGCTTTTTCCATCAAGGTAAGCATTCAAAACACCCACATCTCACCAGTCTTCTGGATTCCTCTTTCAGTTCTTGGATAGGCAATGGAGAAAGTATCCTACAGAGACTGCTTATGTGTACTGAATAGTCCAATGTCTCTGCACTGATTATACAAAATGCCTACGGTAAGAAGGCTACTATCCCACTTTCCTTGCTTTTTAACATCACTACTGCAAAGATGACAATTTAGATTTTTTTATACATCAGCTAAAGTTTTCCCACACACTTACAGAGATTTAATACAGAAAGTAAAGTACTGTTTAATGTCCTTTCTAACCCCATGATGAATCCCCCATGCTTATAGGCAGCAATGCTCAAAGAGGACCTACCAATTCACATGACATTCTTCCATACTAGGTTTTGCATTTGGATCTCTTTTCCAGCTGAGAACTGCAACAGAAAAATCACACAACTCCCTTCTGTGCCACATTCAGTTGAGTTAATATCCAGATAATTCAGAGACATCATATAAACATCATACAAACTCTTTTTAGTTAGGAACATTAATTGTGTGGTTAACCATGCTGACTTTTGAAGAAGTCCATCAGAAACACAGGAAACCCCGTCAAAGCTATCAGAATCCTGGAATAAGAAGTATTAAGGGAAAAATCATGGCTTCTGCTAGATCTTTCTTAAAAGTTCATCTACCTTTTGTTAGTTTTTCACTAAATCCTGAATCCAGATATTTTACACCTTCTGTGAAAGATCAAGTTAATAAATCCTTTCTTAAAATAAACTGGGAAAAATTAAAAACAATGGAAGGTGAAAAGATTTTCAAAGACCATTCTACAACTAGAATATCCAATAAGAGTCTTAAAAAAAAAAAAGCAAAGTTCAAAATGAATACAATGCTTACACTCAAACCCCGATATATTCACATACAAAATTTTCACACATAAGAGGAACATACCTGCACATGCCTGAACTTCCTGTCAATACAAAGTTGCCTTTTTCCCCCTAGATCCAAAGCTAGAGCATGACGGGGGTGGGGGGGAACAAAAAAACAAACACCACCAACCAAGAAAAAAATTCCTTCTAAAGTGAATAAAACATAGTTGTGTTTTCTTCTTCCAGCATTGCTTAAAAAAAAAAAAAAAAAAAAGTTTTAATTTTAAGTCTGCTTAAAAATAGTAAAACTTGATACAACAGAAATCATATGCTATCTGCTAGAATGCACCTAAGGAAGATATCAAACAATGAATAAGGAGATGTCAAATAATGTAAGGTTAAATGAGGAATGGCTCTTCACATTTGTTTCAATACACAGAAGCTTCTTGTGGGTTTCCTTCAGAGCATACATTGTGCTGCTCTGTGTATTTGTGTCTCAAAATAATAAAATAAATATACTTTGGGGTTTTTTTCAAAGTCTGAAACGTCCTCTTAAGAAGTTATTTTAATTTACTTATATTTCCATGGTTTATCTAATTGTTAATGTTGATGCTCTTTTCAATTACTTCTATTTAAGAGCTTTCAGGGAAAAAAAAAAAAAATCTGTTCTGCAAGGTCATTTCACAAACTAACAATGTTGTGAAAATCCAATTTGTTTTGTGACATCTTTCCCAATGGTTCCTCAGTGGCTGATAGTTTCCATCAAAGACTAAATTACATGAAGAGTCACTGATATCTCCATCATATCCAAAAATCACTTTAGACTTCTGTAGCTTTGTAGCTGCCATTTTTCATTTATCGCTTTGGAATCTTATAAGCATACAGTTGTAAGCACAGATTTCATACACTGAAAGATACATTAGACTCCTCCTTTTGAGGATCTGATCTAAGATTCAGAGACAAAATGTGTCAAAAGTCACCTTGAGCTCATAAATAGAAACATGTAAGATGATTTTGTCTTTTTTTTTTTAATAAAAATCTATGAAAACGGAACAAAAACTGGCACACAGTACACTCACTGGTGTCATAGCAACAGCCTGTGGAAAATGTCTAGCTGTGCTAGCTCTCTAGCACACCATCAGGCAAGGCTGGATAACCTGAGGTCAGAACATCCTTAGCTAGTTTTGCCTAAGGCCATCAAGATCTATACTCAAAAGCCATATAGTATGGCCCGTACTCCTTTTTGCACCCATTTCTGTGCAGCTCCATAACCTCATATATTGCATTCCTCAAAAAATACAAATGCACACATGGCATAGGCAGAGATTCCTTTCCTGGGATGAGCAAACATCCACAACACCAACATGCTGACATGCCACGGCTGAATGTCATACACTTTGCTGGGAGGACCACATGCCCACTTGGATAACAGCCATAGCAATAAGCAAAGGGATGCCCCCAGGTACACTTAATTTTGCTGGCCTGCCCCTTTATCTTCTCCTATACCAAGTCTACATCCCCAAACCAACACTACACCCTGACCAAAGACCCTAGCTCCTAAGCAATCCAGTTCTTCCCAGCAAGTGGTTGTATTAAAGATCAGTCCAGCTATCAGCATGCCCATATCCATGTGCTCATCCCTTGTCCCAAAAGGCAGCTGGTGACCCATTGCTTTTTTTAAAAACCAACACAGCTGTTGTACATATGAAGTGTAATAGCCCATTCCTTCACAATGTGTCCCAAGAGGGATGACCAGCTAGCCCACTACATGAACGCCACCCTTCGCTGTGCCCTAAGGAAGGGTGGGGCTCAGAGTAATCTCACAGAATCACTATGGTTAGAAAAGACCTTTAAGATCAAGCCCAACCATTAACAGCAGTAGCTCCCCTACAAAAAGGTGTACTAACACACCTGCCCTCAGCTTTCCAGTCACTGTAGACCTCAGTGTCTCTCTTTTCTGAGGCAACCAAAATGCTCTTTGATCAGTAAGAGAGGGTATTAATTTCAATAGAAAGAAAAAAGCTACAACAGTACCTTTCCTTTGCTGTATTTGTTTTTATTTCTTTTCTCAGCCTATCAGTGGTACTAAGCATGCTTTTTTTTCCTACAGTCTCCATCTCTTCCACTCCTCTGTAATCCCTTTGCAGTTAAATTCCTTCTCCTTTCTTTACCAACTCTCTGCTTTGATGTCATTTGCATATTACTACAGAAAGACAGTCTGTCAAATTACTTCCAGAACAATAGCCCAAGCATAAAGCTCTACAAAGAATACTGCCATAAATACCCCAAACATACAGACAAAAACCCCACCTAACAAACAACCCAGAACCAACACATGAAACCCTTGTAAACAGCTTCTGTCAATGGCACAAGGAAAAAAAGAAGTACAATAAAATGTCTTAAAAACAGAAGTCCAACCAAACCCTGCCCTTTGACTGCACATATAGTGTTGAAAAACTATAAAGTTAGAGCAGAAAACTGTCAGTTAATGTAGCAGTGGTGCAATGAGACACAAGCAGCATAGTTATGAAAAGGGTGTATGGAATGGAACTGTTGGAATTCAAAATAAAGACCTCAGAGGGAAAATCCTGAAGATGCATTTGCCTTTTCACTGGGAGCCTTGTGTAATAACAAAATGCAAAATGCGCCTAGAAGAGAGCAAAGAGAAAAAGAGACCAAACACAAAAACCACCAAACCAACCAAGAAAACTGCTGATATTGTATGCAGCTGACTGATTAAAAAATTGGCAAATTATGGCAGGGTTAGGAAATACATGACTCAAGAAGACAGATTTAAAATGTGAGTGGTATGCCACTTATCAAAGAGTAATAACAAACTTTCTAGCATGGTGTGCTTGCTATGTTCTACCTCCACATGCTTCACCAGAGAGAGGATGGGACTTGCATGCTACTGAAGAGTCCCAAAGCCATAGTTTGGATATAGCAACAAGTCCACACAATCCTTTCATACCTGCCAAGTCCCTCCTTTGTTACATACCACTTCACCATGATGGTGATGGGACAGTTGCAGAGCTATCTAACAGAACATCTGTATTGCTAAAGTCATCATGATGCATTGTTTTTTAAATTGTCAACTTTTTAAATACAAAACATCACATTTTATCATGTGTTAGTTCAGTCACTGCAGCCCTATCAATTTCTACAACTAATAATATAACTATGGACAATCACATCTCTTTTGCACTGGAAATCCAGTGCAGAGTTCATAGCTTTTTGCTTTTTAAAGTCACAAACCTGTATTTATCCTGTAACAAACACAGCATACAGAAATATACTGAAAATACAAATGGAAATATGACACTCTTACTGTGCAAAGTCTTTGCAAACCTTCAGTCCTCTGCAAATCATAAATAAGTGAAGCAGAGGTCATCTCATCAGGTTAAACATTGGTTATACTGCCAAGACACAGTTTGCTCCAGCTGGGCTGTGCTATCTAGTCTATGGATAAAGAGGGATTTAAATTTCCAGGGCTGTCAATCCTACATGTTTCCCAGCACTGGATTCCACCATGTTTTATAAAGATGCAACCTAAAGCTGAGTGAAAAATAATTCAAACTGCTTTCAGTGGTGTTGCTAAAAGGGCTTCCAGAGAAGATTTTACACACTACATTAATGCACACACTGGAAATACCATAGTCTGTATCATGTAAACCACCAAGCACAACACACACCCCAAAAACAAACAAGCAAAAAATCAATAAAACCAAACAAAAACCACCACATAAAACAAGGAAACAAACCCAACTAACAACCAAAAACAACAAAACAAGAAATAAACAACCACCCACCAAATCTGGATCAAAACAGAGCCAACTCAGGAGGCTCTCAAAAGAGCACTCTTTTCTGCAAATTCTTTTGACCTTTTCAACGATGAAGACAAGAGAACGAATGCAATTCGCGGCCTTTCATGCAATTGAGAGCTATCTGGAATACTTAAAGGCAACATCTATTGCATTTTTATTGTAATAAGTGTGACCTAGGGGAGGGAAGCTGTGCCAGTGAGGGGGAAGTTGAACCTTATTCCTAACTAGATTATTAAATCAGGAAAAACAAACAAAGAAAACAAGACAAAATACCAAACAACCCAGATGAGATTAAAATTATCAATCAAGGACCATTTAGTTTCACACTAGGTGTTAAAACCCTGCTTCTATATGCCATTAATCTCAGAGATTTAACAACAGGCTTTAGTAGGAAGAGTCTTTCTTTCCATTAGACACAATGACCTCATCCATTCCTCTCTGATCCTCCTTCACCTCATATGCAGCGTCAAGTACAGCGCAATTCATCACTTCAGTACATAGCTGTTTCCAGCTCAGTGGTCCACAGTTACCATACACACCAGACATGGAGTTTCTGAGAGTATGAAGCTCCTGCATTCCACTCTGAAAATGCTATTGCTGCTTTGAAGCAAGGCAGACTTAAACAACTACTACTATTGAGACTTTCATTGTTATGCTTCATTTCTTAAAATTTGCTGAGCACACAAGAAAATTCCCTGTTAACAAGGAAAACACCAGAAGAGTTAGAAGGGCCACAAGCAAGGGACACTTCACAAATGGATGATATCTCAAAGAATTAGGTGGGTAGGGAAATAGCTGACCTAAGCAATACTTTTAATTGGTAAGGACCTAGGTTATATTCCTCTTCCTCTTTCCCTTGTAACTGCTTTTACTCTGCAATTCCCCTCCAGTGATTCAAAACCACACCCTTGTACCCCCTCTTCCTGTAAGAAAAATACTCTTTCCTCAGAAGTCTGAACACTGCTATTCAAAATATTCATGTCATCTATCTTAGCAAGTTTTTGCCAGGTTATTTACAAATCCTTTGAGCCTACATTTCAGCTACTTTAGTGTCAGTTCTGCTACTGTTTCAACAAAATAAATATTTAATAAGAGCAACTACCCTCTCTAATCAAATGAAAAACTACTGTTCTCCCCTCTTGTGTTTTGTTTTGTGGGTTTATTTATTTATTTATTATTTCATTTCAGGTCCCCTTGGAAAACTTCTCACCAAAAGTACAAATACTTGTATGGGAAATTTAAACACTCTTTAATGCTTGCATGGATCCATCCATCTCAGGTCCATACACCACTGACTGAAAACCAAATACAGTGTTTCTTTCCCAGTATCTGCTCCTCTTTAGGCTTCTAAAATCCTGTTAATACTCAAGAACTTTCCTTCAGTATTTCTCGTTTCTTCCCATTCAACTTCTTCAGTTCAATTTCCCTATTTTCAACTAATCATCTCCTATGACCGTCTCTTCCAGTAGCCGTATCAGTTTGGGCCATTTCAACTGCTATCGTTATGCAACCCTGTCACTTTTAGCCTTGCCCCCTTGATCATCATAATCTAACTGCAACAATGTGCCTCTCAAGCTAATTTGCAAGCACAAAAGTATCTCCAAGTTCATCACTCTTTTCTCATCTTGCCTATCTCTCCCTCTCAAAGTCTACTGTCGCTACACCAAAATGAGTGTCACTAGGACTTACATAGTAAAAAAAGGTGTTTTGGTAATTCCTCAGGCAGTAAAGACTACACAGGGAACAAAACAAGAAAGTGAGATCTTTGGACTAAGAACAAAACTCTCAACAAAACAGCTTGAAAATATTAAGATGTATTTAATTGTACTTGATCAAATGCCAAAATAAGATAAAAACCTTTTATCTTACAATGAGAGAAAAGTCTCTGAGCTCAGTGCAAGACCTCAAATTACCTAACAGCTTCATATTTTTAAAAATATTTTTATCAACAGAGTTCTATTCTAGGACCGCACCCTGCAATTTTATTTATAAAATACTATGTAAGGACTGCCATGGTGGGTCAGGCTGGATATTTAGCCCAAAAGCATGACCAGACTGACTCACACTAAATATCCAGAAGCAGCCAAGAGTACATGTCTAACGGAACAGTGAAAACCAGAGCAGTCATATGGAAATAGTCTCTTTCACTCCCCCCAAACACTTAGCACACAGCCTTCCACAATTTGCAGCTCAATAACTTCCTTACCTAAAGGTAGTACCTTTGTTTGTCACCTCTTTTTTACTTTTTTTCTCCCTAATTTTTTAATGCCTCCTTTTCCAGCTTTGTTCAGCAGCTCTTTATACCCACACAGCATCCCATAACAAGGAATCTCAGAACTGACTTCCACACTGTGCTAAGAAAAACTTTTCCTAGCTTTGAAACTGTTCCCTGCCTGTTTCACCTGATATCTGTTCTAATAGAAAAATAAGGTGGCACTGAGTATTTATATCCCATCCCCACAACTCACAGCTCTTACGATTTATAGACCCCCAGCATAAGTATCTGACCACAATCTCTTTCCAGTCTGAAGACTCTCAGCCAGCTAGTTCTGATTGCATGGAAGCTGCTGCATGGGTGCCTTCTATATCCTTCTGCCCTTCTTCATTCTCGTTGCCCTTCTCTGAACATTTTCCAGTTCTACTCCACTTGTTCTGAGATAAGGAGACCAGAACAGCACACCATATTTAAGATGCAAACAGACCACACAGTTAAGAGAATGATATTTTGATCTCTCTCCTTTCAGATCAGCTCCTGATATAAATATGCTTTTTGACGGCTAGTAAAGTACAGAGCTGATTTTTTTCATTAGCTTATTTCAGTCTGCCCCCTTTCTTTTACCTTCTTTTGCCCTGAATGACTTAGCTTCAGAAACTAAGTTTTAGAAACTTGTCACCACATTTCTATTCCAAATCATTTATGAATATGAAGATACCCCTGTGCACTGAGAGATCTCTGTGGAAATCCACTAGTGATTTCCAACACATTTTATCCTGGTTTTCTGCTTCTTACTGTTTAACCAATTATTTACACAGTTGGCAATCCTCCCCCTTAACCTGCGCCCGTTTAGTTCCTTTGAAAGTTTTCTGAGAGGACATTGAATAGGAAATGTCATTTCCAAATTTAAGTAGAACAATACATCATTAAATCTTATCTGTATGCTGGTTACCTCCTTCTAAGGACCACACCAGCTTAGCAAGACTTGACTTTGAATCATAAATATGCTGTCAGAAAGGGATCTCAGGGAGTTATCCAGTCTGCCCAACCACTAAAACCCAAAGTAGCTTGGATTAGCTGTAGCATTGTCCACACAAGACTTGAAAGCCTCCACCAGAAGAGATGGCACCCCCCCTCCCTGGGTAACTTTTTCCAGTGCTGCACTACCCTCCTTGTGAAAAAGACTTTCCTACAACACTCAGTCAGAACATTTCAGTCTGTAATCTGTGTATGTTAACCCCCTGTTAGATGGTTTGTCACTAAGAACATTGGCACCATCATCTCTGTAAACACCCTTCAAGTAGTTGTAGACTAATATTAACCTGTCTCTAAAACTCCTTTTCACCAGGCTCCCCTTCACAGAATTCAACTATTTCTCAGTATCTCCATCACATTTATACAATGTCCTTTCTCAAACAGATGCTAAACTAAATTTTTAATTAATCCACTCAATTTAAGCAAGAGGCTTATTGGTTTCTAGGCTTCCTGATTCCACATGAACGTTTTCTAAAACATGGCATCAAATTAGACATCTTCAAGTTCTCAGCTTCTGAGGTACTTTAAAGCAAGAGACTTGCACATCACAGTCTGTAGCTTGTCTCTTTCACTCTTCTGTTCCTTAAAAACTTGGGTAAACTGTATCTGGACTTGTTAAATTGGGAACATGCAATTTGTTTCACAATTTTTTCTACAAATGAGAAAGGCAACCTCACAAGCCTCCTATGAGAGGGGTTCCAAAGCAGGAACCACCCCACACTTTTCAGTGGTGAGCACATACACACAAGAATTATTAAGTTTTCTGCCATGGCTTTATCTCAGATCATTCATTTCATAATATCATTATATGCATGTACCACAGATTCTTCAACTGGCTTCCTGCTACTGGTGTGGTTGGAAACAATGTCTATTAATTTTATGTTTAACCTGAAACTGGGATTTTTTTGGTCCTATTTCCTTCTTTGAATGCAGCTACAGGGTTTTTTTAAGCTTTCTTCTTGCCTTTAACAGTACCCTCTACCTTGTCATTTAGCTATAGAGGCTTCCTTTTCGTAAGTCTTTTTTAGACTGTTGGTAAGCATTTGTGTGGAACCTCCAAAACAGCATCCTGAAAGTGTCTCTGACATCTACAAACATGTCACTCTTACAGTTGTCCTTTCAGTTCTTCTTTAAGCAAAAATCCCCATTTTTCCATAGTTTCACTTTTTGAAGTTGAACGTAAATTAAGAGAAGGGAGAAGAAAGGAGAATAGCAGGTTGTTTTTCTTGCATTCCTTCTATTTCCATTTCTTGCATTTCCTTAGGTTAAGGAGGAGAGGAAGGCAGAATTATCTGTAATGGTCTACAAAACCATCTCACAAAACTTTTTCCAGACAGCATGACATCATCACCTACCCACTGAACAAAATACAGTCACTTACCTACCTTGTAGTCACCATCCCTCTGTAATCATCCACTGCCTCTCTTCAGCGTTTGTTCAGAGCCTAGCACAGTGGGGTCCTGGGTCTACCCTGTAGGCTCCTAGAACACGAGGAAATATAAAAGAGAAATAATAGGTATTGAACAGACAGCTCATAAGCAATTCTCAGACATTTATAGCAGACATAAAACATCTGTCTTTCAAGACAATAAATTAGAAATGTAAGGCACTGAACTACACAATGTGAACAAGAACTGAACAGAAAGAGATAGAAAAAAAAAATAAAATTCTTTAAAGTAATTGTCAGCTTTAGATGAGAATCAGAAAAAAAAAGAGTACTTGTCACCGAATTACCAAAATCCATGGAAATGAACTTGAGGAAAAAAAAAAAAAAACAAACTACAAAAAAAACCAACACTGTAAAAATCTCCCTTGGTGTCCTAACCACCACTGAAATTAAACATGCCTAAAACACAGGCTGAAATCTGGCCCAAAGTGAAATCCATGATAAAATTTCAGCTGGGCAAAAGTTTAGTATTTCATCTTTCAATAAAACAAATTTTGAGAGAAAAAAAAAAAACAGCTACTGTCTAATGTCTGAAAAACAATACAAAACACATATTCGAGAAAGAGAGATGCATCATTGAGAACACTTGAATATGTTAACTCATTTTGTAGGAAAGATAAAGACAATATAAACAAATAAAAAAAAAATCATCTTCCTTTTTTCTTTGTGGAAGCAGAGAAGGTACTGCTAATCAATCAAGAGCTATCTTCAGAGGAAACAGCAAGGCAAGAGTCACATAGAAGTTTTTTGCCTTCAACACCTCAACAAAAGGTACTTCAGTTCAGAAGTAAAAAACCAATAATAGTCCATCCAATTTAAGCATTCGTTTCTTTAATTGAGAATGTCTACAGCACAGAACAAATACACTAGCTATCAACAGTTCACCCCTGAACCTAATCAGAGACACAAGGCAAAAAGGAGTCATTGTTTCACTCTGTTTACTCACTTATATGGTGACTGTACTAGATGACTGGAAGTGCTTGTGATTTTTTTTTACAGTGCCTTTCTGACCTATGAAAGTCTCAGAAAATCTGCTGAATGCATAAGCAGTACGGCACAAAAACTTTTTATATCAAGGAAACATTATAAAAACGAAAAGTCTTATCCAGCTTAAGACAGCAAAGATGCAGATTTATGTTCACCATGTCAAAATATCTTTTACATATTTTCTTCTAAATTAAGAATTTATATCAGATGTGCACATGTACACACCCCTCCACAAAATTCAGCAATGTCAAACTCTGCTGTAGAAGCTGCCAAAAGCAGATTTAGATAGTATTCTCCATGGCATTGGGATCAATCAAAGCTAAAGGATGGAAGGTCACTTTGAATTTCACAGTCCAAGGTGGTAGGTGAATCTTATCTTTTTGGGAAGACATTGCATCACCGTTTCTTTGCCTCCCACTTTTCAGAAAGGCAAGAGCAAATTTAAATCTTGGAAGTGGACCAAGTTCTCCTTTTTATGTTACTATATACCAGAGAATACTTGAAGACCTCAGCACAGCTATCCACCACCCATGCACGCTGATGACAAAGTACTCTGACATTCAGTCTGTCAAGTAATTAATTATAACTGTTACCATGCAGTAAGTTCTACGGACAACTACAAGCAACCCATCCCTAAGATGCAGTGTGCTAGTGATTTATGTATGCACCTACTACACCAGAATGAGCAGCTGAATTATTATGCTTCGAAACATTACAAAGAAGGCTGTATACCTCATTTTTTCTAAACAAACCTGACTACTGTTTTCTATACCCACTTCAACCCACCCCCTGTCCCCTCATCCTCACCTCACAATTACTTCTACATAAACATCTCCGATTTTATTTTAGCAACACAAAAACTTTATTTTTAATTTATTCTTCAGAATTACATAGACAAAACTGGAAAACAGAGTCTGAATCCACCTTACTTAAAGAAAACACACACAGAGAAACAAATTTGTAAAGCCTGGATTTCTACAAATTCAGGTCTTGCTTCCCTTATACCTCTTAATGTGGCAACCCCGCTGTCCCTATGACTGTGTTGGCACTCTATGAGGCACAGCAGAGTATATGTTGTGGAGAGAGTAACATCAGAAATTAGCCTGAGTATTCATTTAGTTAAGTTAAAGTTAGGCTAACTCAGCCTATACAGCCCACACCAAAACAATCTTACAGAAACTGTAAATTAAGCCACCAAAATCAGAAGACTGACTGAAAAAAAAAAAAAAACCCCACCTTATTTATTTATTCTTTATTATAATTTTATTTTTTTTTTTATTTGAGGGTATACAGCCATATTCTAGCTCACTTCTGCTTTGGTTTAGCATCATTAGCTAAAGCAAAAAGGTTACAGTGTTTGTGCCCCCTACTTCTGTTTCCTACCCTTTCCTTTCAAAAGACTTCTGAAACTAATGACTAGTTTCAATCTAATGCAAAACTTTCATGAAAATGTCCAGGCAAAACAAGAGACAACTTGTTTTCCAAACAGCTTATTTCCCCTACTCTGAGTGACAAACAGGCACACAAGAAAGAAATTCAGCCATGGCCCATTTTCTTTGCCCAGAAGCACATTAATTTAAAAGAACGGGGGGGGGGGGGGGGGGGGGGGCGCACGAACACCACCGCAAACC